>JAGKQE010000168.1:0-13726 GCA_022609375.1 Xenosphaeropsis pyriputrescens | reverse complement strand
ATTTATAAAATAGCCAGAGAAAAATTCTCGTGACCATATTTTAAAAGAGAATTAGCAAACAAATTTATTTGTTTGTTACAAATTCATTTGTGGTTTGGGCCCCCCCCCCCCTCTCCCCCCCCCCCCACATATTCCATATTCCATATTCCATATGTGATTTAGTGCTTTAGCACGGGAGGGACCCCAAACCTGCGGGGGGGGGCCGACGTAGTCGGCCCCCCCGCTGGAAATATATCTATTGTCCGTTAGACGAGAAGGGAAATAATAAGTTGCGAGTCTTTTTCTTAAATCGTAAGCACTACCTACGTATTGTTTACCATTAACTAAGTTATGGAAAAGATAAATTCCTGTTATAGACTTATGACTACTAAGGATTAAGTCTTTATCTTTTACAAGACTATTATAAATAACAACAGGCTTATATTTTAAGTTCTCAGTACTCAAAGAATGTAGCTTATCCATATTATGCTCAGGCGCAATAATAATAGTATTATTATTGTCCAGGGATTCTTCTTCTTGGCTATCCTTATTATCTTCTTCTTCTGGATCTTCTCCTGGATCCCCTCCATGCGAAGTAGCACTACTATTCCCAGAATTATATTCATTTTTTACCGGTAAGCTTTGTTTAAACTGGATGTAGAGCAGCATACATTTATAAATGTATTCTATTACTAAAATACTCGGACTATATCTTCATCCTATAAGAATGTATCTCGTGTAGTCTCTGAGGATCCAACTAAGATTCAAAAGAATACTTAGGTTTCCTGCTGATAGTCCTGGTATCAGCAAAATGTAAACAAGATTACTAAGTACTCCAGGAGATTCCAGCATATGGAGATATGCAAAATACAAATTGCTATGTAAATGGGCCTGCGCCTGACCTAAGAAATGTTGCTTTCTTTATATTGGACAAGTACGTTACTATAAAAAGCAACAAAAACAGATTTAAGCTATTAGTTTTGGCCGGCCGTAGGCCGGCGAAAACAAATGGGTATGGGTCCCCGCCTGCTTCGCAGTTTTTATTTTTAATGGAATTAAAAATAAAAGGGGGGGTAAAATAAAATCTTGCTACGCAAGATTTTATTTTAATCCCTACCTATTAGTAATCTATTTTTTTTTTTTTCGTGTTGCTTTCTATAGCAACGTACGCACTGTATACTATAATTTATCTTTATAACTGTATATTTTACCATCATAAGAATTTCCACTCTCGATCAAACTTTTTAATGTATAATAATTAACTTTAGCATATTTCATAGCTTTAGTTATACTTTTTAATTCATCTATTAATTGTGAATTATTATCAAATACATAAATAGTTTTACGGTTGGACACTTCTCTAGATATTAGTAAAACTAAGTCTTTGAAGATACTCACCTTGGGCTATGGCAGCTCTGGCTACTTTACCATCGATTTTGAAATAATTAGCCATTTCTCTACCAGATTTAAATTCTATTATTATCTCATTGTTTTGATTATAAACAACAATGTGTTTTCTAAGCTGATTGTCTCCTGCAGGTTTTTCTTGATATTCCAAAAAATTATCTACAAGTAAAGGTTCAAAAGATAAAATAAGACTTGAATTATATAGGTATTTATTGTTAATATGATTTAATAGCGCACTATGACTTATTTGTAATCCTTTCAAAGCCCCAACCCCCTCTTTTTTTTCTTTAGAAAAAAAAAGGGGTAGGTCCAGCCCCCCCCCCCCCCCCCCCCCCAAATCCACATATGAAGTATGTGGGGGGGGGGTTTGGGGTGGGGGCGCCCGGACCAATGGGGCCCTCCTGCTACGCAGGATCCCCATTTGTCCAAAAATACTAGAGAGATTTCATCTCTCTTCTTATTTTTGGACTGTTTATTGAAGAATAAACAATAGGATCTTTATCAGGTGAATTAACAAGATACGCAAAAACTAAAAAACAATAATATTTATTATCTATGTCCGCTTCGCACAGATGTGTATTTTAAATGATTAGCTGTTTTAAGAGGGGGCAGCACCCGTTTTAAGAAAGACAACTAATCTATTATAACCTTCAGAACCTTTAGAGAATAATGATAATAACTTTTCAGTCGTTAAAATAGCATTATCTAAATTACCTCATTGAGGATTTACCCTTGGAATAACTTTATAGTGACCATTAATAGTTGGTTTAAGTTTAATAATAGCATATTGTTCAAAAACTAGGGAAGTTTTGCTTCGCTGGAGTAGTAATATATATAAACTTTAAACTTCAATCTAAAGCTGAAGTTTTGGATATTTCCAATTCAGAAGATGATTGAGGATTACGTAAACCTTTAGTTAATTTATTATACTCCTCCATTCTTCTAGCTAAATTATTAGAACTACCTATATAGAAACGACAAGGGTCATTTTTAGATGCTAGTTTATAAACACCTTAAATTCCTAAGTATTTGAATTTAATTTGTTCACATCCTTGTTCAAGAGAATCAAACTCAATAGATTGATTACTATCAATATTGCTAACTTCATATAAGATATTATAAACAGTTTGGGGGCCCCCGCCTTGCGTAGCAAGGCGGACCCCAAACCTAGGGGGGCCTGCGGCCCCCCTTGGAACTAGTAGAGTAAGAACGTTTTGGTACCATGGTTGCCAAATTTTGTACCCGAAGACTCAAGTTATAAGAACTAGTTTTGGCGCCTGCCTGCTTCGCAGGCAGGGGCTCAAAACTTACAGGGGTCCCCCACCGTAGTGCTTCGCTGGGGGGGCCCCTGCTAGCAAACAAATTTATTTGTTTGTTACAAATTCATTTGTGGTTTGGCCCCCCCCCCCTCTCCCCCCCCCCCCCACATATTCCATATTCCATATTCCATATGTGATTTTGCTACGCAGGGGGGACCCAAACTTACGGGGCACCCCCCCCCCGCCTGCATTGCAGGCGGGGGGGCCGCTAGATCTAAAATTTTTAGGTGAATCTAGATGAGATAAATTATCAGTGCTTATTTGTCACCAATAATTTGTAGATCATATCACTACCATACCTAAATAAAACATTAATTCTAAAGGTATCAGGTACCTGGCGTATGATCGTTGAAGCCGCTTTACTTAGTATAGCTAAGAAAGATTGCCTGCTGATTGGTCGTAAGAACTAGGTCTAGATTTATACGTCTTTCCAGCAATTTGCCAAGTTTTCAGGGAGTTGTTTGCAAATATATCTCCCTTTTACGCTACAAAATTCCTATTGTAGGCCCCCAACTTAAGAGGGAAGAATGTTACATTAACCCCTATAAACATTATTCAGAAATGTGCTTTACCTAACATTCTATTATAATCTAACCCTAAGATTTTAGGTATTCAGAAATATCATGCACTAAATAATGCAAAAACTGCACCCATACTTAAAACGTAATGGAAATGAGCAACAACGTAATAAGTCTTTATTGAATATAAGTATTATATGTACGATTATACAAGTTAATTAACTTATCTAAGGTAAGTTCTATCTTCTAATTTAGAAAGAATATTGGTTTTTTTGTTTTTAAATTTGGCTATATGCTCATCTACTTTACCTTGTGCTATCATTAGATCATAATCTAAATCAGTACGTAACCTAGTTAAAAGATTCTTTCTATGCAATAAACCAACATTCTCAGGATTGTTCGCGAAAGCCTCTTCTAGATTCCTTAGTTCTCTAAAACACCTCTGGAAATTATTATACTTTCTGTTGTAATCTATTGTGCAATATTCTAAATCCTCGGCTAACTTTGTAAAGTTAGTCATTGCCCTTCTACCATTAGTGTTTAAATCTGCATGAGGGAATCTAGTTTTAATACTGTTTACCTCATCTATATAATCGCTCGCACAATAATCAGTATCAATTGAACGAGTATCAGATTCTGAATCTGATTCAGCATACACAGTTTCTATGGGTTTAGCTGCTTCTCAAAGATCTTGTAAGATAGCAATTAAAGGCTTAAAAATACAAGAAATACAAATAACACCAGTAATAGTGCTATTGTTAACACCAAAAATAAATTTACAAACAATCATTAAAATACCCATGGATATTGATACAGTTAAGGCCTTAAAAGATATAGACTTCTTTAAATTATTATAGAGAATCTTTTGATTTAAAAAGGGAAAAAAATCCAATCTACTTTCTAATAAAATATATCGTCTTCCAGAATATTCGGGGTAATATAAATAGAAAGGTTTACCTATTAATAAAGTTAATATAACTAAAGGTATTATAAAATAAAATATTATTTGTATGTATACATTGTAAGTCTTATAAAATAACCAATAAATCTTTATTTTATTTTATAAGACTTCTTATATTATATAATATAGTCTGGTATAATCTGAAATAAGAATATTCCACTATATTATAGCTGTTAAACACCCTTCACAGGATGGATTGGACTATAACTTGTCTACTCACTTAACTTAATAACTTTTGGACTGCCACGTTTAGTCTCTACGGATCCTACTCGATTATTACTATATTAATAATAACTTTGGTTTCCACGGTATTGTCTTATATTTTAATTCTATTACCTGCTTTGTGATAACATATAAGATTTCACCGTTAGCAATATATATAATATATTACCGAAATAATTAACAACCATTATTTCATGGTGGCAAGACAACATGACACTTACTATTTTTGAAATACTTTAATGAATATATCTAGTGATTGGGATTTTTCACCTAAGAGGGGGTAATGGATGCAATGGTTTATAATTCTAATTAAATTTTCCTTTTTATAGGTTTCTATTAGATAAAAATTTTTGTATGGATTTTTAACCATAACACTTAAGTTGAAAAATAATTTAATAGCATGCATTATATAAAAGTCATTATTTAGTCCTATAGAAAAAGAGTTGTTTTTATTAACTCTGTGCGGAGCGGAAAAACAACCCTTTCAGGCAGCTTCTATAAATCCACTTAATCAAGTAGCAAAATAATCTGGTATTACGAAGGTTATTCCACCTTCTTTAACTATATTTAATTGATGGCTATATTTTAAATTTCTATTTATTAAATAGTTATCTACAGAATTGTCCTTTAAACAAACTTTTAAGAAATTAAGTTGACAAATTAATCTTGAAGTTAAAGGAGGATAAATTGAAAAAATATTTATTACATTTTCTATAGATTCTTTTTTATCCATTACTCAAATAACTTCTTTTTTATTATTTACAGTTCTAACCGTACCACCTATAACTAGGGCAATAGTTAATAACATAGTATAATTTCTTTCTAAGTTATTTAACTTAATTACAAGTCTATATTGCAAAGATTTCATACGTCAATGATTAACTTGTATGCTACCATTCCCGTCCATTAGGCCAACCCAAAATTTTTTGACATATTCAGCATTATTTTTATTTTCAATATTGCAATTTTTATCCTTAATAATAAATAATAAGATTGTACTTATTGAAAATAAAACAAAGTGTTTATCATGGAAAGCAATATCAAGAGATGCATTAGCTAAAACAACTCCACTTACGAATAAAAATACATTAATCTATTAATCTTTCATAACTAAATCTATAATTTTTATAGATACCGCCTACATTAGCATGATTTTTAATAGTAAGATGACTAATTTTCAATGCTCTACTAGCAGCCATTACTCCTTCATACTTATCTATAAAGTTTTTATTGGTATCATATACAAATATTGCTTTTTTAATGTGGCTTTGCTGGTTAATTTCTAGTACTAATTTATCACGCTCTTCTGAAGAAGATATTAAAGGCGTATCTGTTAAATTATAAGGTATATTACTTAAAAATCATTCACCTCTAAATATAAGATTATTTTTAATAACATCAACTAGTTTGGGGCCTCCCCCGCGCAGCGGGGTATCCAAACTTGCGGGGCGGCCCGCCGGCTTCGCCGGCGGGCGGGGCCCCGCTAGTGTAGCATGATTTGATTTAATTAATTTAGCTAAAAACCCAACTGAAGGAAAAACAACTAACAATTGCTTAAAGGAATTATAAACATATACAGGATAAACTGATTTAGCCTCACTCATTCTTAATTTACTTTCAACTGAATGACTTTTATTGTAAAAAGGGTTATTTTCACCGGTTAAAGCTTTTGCAATTAAAGATTTAGTTGAGTCAGAGTGTGTTCTATTTTTAGCTAATTCAGATAGTAATTTCTTAGTTTCTTCTGTATGTTTATAACCTAAAGAAGAATAACCTTGTTTTAATACATTATAATAAGGTATAAGCAATGTAATGAAATAAGTTTCTCTAATTGTTAAAGATTCACTTTCAACATACTCCAAAATTAAAAGAGTAAAATTGGATTGGTCATATTTAAGTAAAGCTTTTACAATAGGCATATTAATATTCTGTTTACTTTTCAAAAAAGTATTATTAAGATAATTTCTCATTCTAGAAGCCAAATTTATAGAACTTCCTACATAAGTGTGACCATTTATGTTGTTTATTAAATAATAAACCCCGGAATTATCCTTTTCTTCTTTTAATATTTGAATTCTATCTTTTTTTAAGTTATATACTTTTACAGGTTTTAACTTTTGTATTGTATCGTCTAAATCAAAATTATTAGTAGAGTAAGAGCAAGAGCAAGTATTAGAAAAACTTAAATTGTAAAGATTTAAATAGATTAATGTAATCTTTATTACACGGACTATATCTTCTCATAATAAATTATGAGGACCACGTTTAGTCTCTGGGGTGCCTACTAAGACATTATTAAAAGATAATGTCTGTTGGTTACCCGCTGATTGTTCAAAATTAGACATTTTCACTGGAATCAATAAATAAATTCCTAGTAGCATAATTGTCAGAAGGTCCCAGCGTATGGTGGTCTTTAAAGGGAGGGCCAAGTGGTTTGATAACCCTCCAATTGTGAACATGAAAACGAAACCTAAAGCAAATAACATTGAAGGTGTTAATTGTAAAGATCCTCCGTAACATGTAGCTAATCAAGAGAATATTTTAATTCCAGTTGGAACGGCGATAATTAATGTAGCAGCTGTGAAATAAGCTCTTGTATCTACATCTAAACCAACTGTATACATGTGGTGCACAGGGTAAAAACCCGTTGTGGACTATATCTTCATCTTTTAATTAAGCTTATCTCCAGTTTTTTTTGTAACACTGGTAATTAAATTAACTTCTTTACTTAGCTTTCTAATTTCGCTAAGTCCTTCTTCTGTAAGGTGAGCCTTGTTTTTTACTAACTCATAAACTGTTACTCATTTGTCAAAAGATTCTTGTTTTTTACTTTTTAATCTAAATCTATTAATATATTCAATTATAAGTGGCACTTTAACAAAGGAATTACTCTCTATTCTATGCATAGTACCAATAGTTCCTTTTTTAAGCTTTCTGTGTGTTAAAAACAGATTTAATTGATCCTTTATAAATAGCATATTATCCATACTGTCTTTTTGGTCAATCATAAATATTAATTTAACTTGATAACCTAAAGTCATAGATTTTCTTTTAAAAAGTGTAACATTAAAACAACCTTCTGCATCTATAAACCCAGATAATCAACTATTATTTGTTAAGGGAAGAACATTATTTTTTTGTTCTATATTAACCGTATCTAATCATTTTTTTACTTGGACTTTTCTTTTATCTAAGACCATATTACCATTGAATAAGGCTATTAAAACAAGTATACCATTTTTATCGTCAACACGGTAACGACTGTAAGGACCATATGTTCTAACTCTACCTATACCTAAAGTTTCATGTACATGATTTAGTATAGCAGTTTCTTTTTGAGTTAATACAAATACAAGACGTTTGTCTTTTCCTGTAAGAAAAGCACCATCACCTTCAGAAAAACCAATAAATCAAGTTAATCAATTGTCAGATATTTCATCAGAATTTTTTCCTGATATCTTTCTATATTCGTCAAAATTAAAAGATGTTTCGCGTGTAGTCTCTGAGGGGCTCTTGTCAGCTATTATGTCATTTACTAATAAGATAGGAGGTGAGATAAAGCTAAGATTCCCTGCTGATTGAGCATAACCTATAAGATTTTCACTATTAAAAGTACCTATAGACACTAAGCTGTTCCAGCATACAGCGAAATTTATTACCTCATAGTCACCTATTAGGAAAGCCAGCCTTTGACTTCAAACAACAAATCCTAATACTCCAATAGACATCATGGCATAAACCCGTGTTTCAGTATTCGACCTAAAATGAAATAAGGTATAATTAACTATTAATCTTCAGGGTCCATATAACTAGGCATCTCTGTTTGAAGTAAACTTTCCACATATTCTGTGGGAGTTTCTTTCTTAGTTGAAGCGGATTCCTTAATTTATTTAGAAAGGGTTTCACGGTTTTCTTTATATTCTGTCGCAGTTTCTTTCTCAGTTGAAATGGATTCCTCAATTTCTTTAGAAAGGGCTTCATGCTTTTCTTTATATTTCACTCTTTCTTTGAAAAATTTTGCCATTTGGCCATAATAACTTATACCATCTTCAACACTAATATTACCACCCTCTATTTTTTTATCTATATTAGAATGGATTTCTCCCACGAATCTTTCTACATTTTTGTCTGCACTTTTAATGTGTGCAGATTCAAGCTTAAACAGTTTTTTGACATAATCTGGATCGTTTTTATCTAATTTACTTAGTTTTTCAAATTTTAAGTCTTTATAACGCAGATTTACCTGATCATAAACCAATTTATCTTTTTGTTTAAGAGTTAAATGATTCCAATGTGTTAGGACATAATTCCACATTCGATCGTCTTGCTCTGATTTCATGGTACTAAAGTCGTCTAGACTTTGTAATAAATTTTCTTTTTTTTTGACGACATAAGTTCTGATTTAGCCGTCGCAAAAAGATCCTGATTTTTTTGTAACGCCTTATTTAATCTAGCCATAAGGTCATTTTCTTCCGTTTTTAATATAGGAGATGCTACAAAATTTATTTTAAAGCTTAAATTAAAACCGAAGTTATTATTTAAGCTTTTTCATGCTCCGCAATGAAGAAGAGTCGTGGTGCTTGTTACAGTTAATATTCTAGGTCCGCTTCGCTTAGCTGTCTTTATTTTTTGCATAGTTCTTGTTATTCTAATTCTAATCTATTTTGTATTAATTTAAAATCTATATAAGGCGACGTTTGAAACATTATAAGGAGAGGCTCTGAAAACATACAACCACGTTATAGCTAAGCCTCTTTTTATAAGGCAGGGAGTAAGCAGGAAAAATTCTAAGAAGAGGCTCTGAAAACATACAACGTTATAGCCCTTTAAAACCAATAAAACAAAAAAAGTTAGGTGTTGTGATATTTATGATAAAGAAAGTTTAAGTATCATATTATAAAGATAACCCCAATTAACATCCAAATATACCCAAAATCCAGAAATAATAAGAACCCTTCAATTTATTTCATTTTATTTTAATACCTATAAATAGGTATATAGGCCAAGCTAACCTATTTATTTAATTATTTATTACTTAAGTTATTTTTACTGTTCTTAATAAGAAAATAGGATTTTTCGTAAATAAACCTCTTTCAAGGCTACTAGAGCACACCTTAAGTAAAAAAAAAATTATATTGATTAGTAGCAGGCATATATTTCCATAGCATAGCTAGCAAAATAAAGCCACTAAAAATTCCGATATTTTTTACTCAGTGCCGTCTACTCGTTGCTCTTTTATCCTTTATTTACTATTACATAGTATATAATATTATATAATATAATAGTAGTATTATTCAGTATAATAATTAAAGGAATTTAGATCCGCGATTACCCATTCACTATTTGTAGTAGATAATTAAGCTTATTACTATATCCTGCACATTACTACAGGCCATATCAGAGTTACCTCCAATACTTAGTACTTAATTCTTTAGGGCTTCCCCGGAGTTTGACACTGTTGGACTTGACGAAACTTGCTTAAGGTTTCTCAAATCCCTAAATAACCGAACACACTCTTGTTTGAGCTAGCAGATATTACAGTACTGATTATACCGAATCCTGGAATAATTAATATGTAGCAATATTTTGATTAAAGGAATAGCTGTGTATTATAACACAGTCTGCGGGCCCCCTCCCCCCCCTTCCGAAGGAAGGGGGACCCCTGCTGACAACCCGGGGGCCGGCTACGTATATAAAAAAAAAATTACATTTTTTTTTATAAGGCCCCTTATTTTTTAATGAAATTAAAAAATAAAGGGTAGTCTTTTCTCATTAATACTCAAAAACTTTTATATCTTTGTTAGGACTTTATCTTGAGTTGTAGTATTTTCTTCATGGCGGTTTATTAAGGATTTAATTGTTAGTATTTTAGATAGCCCTTTATCTGTTAAGTGTTCTTTGTCTTGTATTAATCTATACACCTTTCTTCATCTTAAATAGCTTACATGCTTTCTAGATTGTAAGTGATATTGATCAAAATATTCTATAACCCTTTTAGCAGAACCGAAATTAGTAGAACCATAATAATAGGTATCGCTTTGCAGAGACTTCCTATGTCCGATGTTTCCACCTAAGTATTCTTTTATCATATTTAACAATAAATCACTTTTTTGTTGCGGAGCACATATTTGAAAATTTAATCTTATTTCCGGTTTATTTCTGGTAATACGTTTAATAATTTTTATTTGAAAACTAGCATCCGCATCAGAAAAACCTGCTAATCAGTGGTTATCAAACTTTTTACTTGAATCTATAGTAAAATTAATATTTTGATCTGCATACTTAGTATGACTTAATACATTATTAACTACTTGGTTAAATCTGTGTTCTGTTCTTAACTTACCATTTATCAAGTTAATTACATTTAACATACCCTCTTGATTAGATACTATTAAAAGGTATGCGTTTTTGTCCTTTACTTTCTTTACATTACCGTAACCTAATTTTTCTTTCAAGTAATAGGCTAGAAATGCATCTGGAGAACTAAAAACTATAACTAATTGTTGAGCTTTACTAAAATGACCATCCCCGTCTATTAATCCTGCTAGATAATAACCTAATTGTTCATTATTTAGAGGCTTCGAATGTTTAGGAACGTGATCTGATACACGTTTAACATTTTCTAAATTTACTACAACTCCGTCGCGTAGAGTCTCTGAGGTTCCATTTTTTATATATATAATGTTACCTGCTGATTTCCTTCATTGTTCTAACTTTTTAACTGTGCCATTTAAGAAGGAGTATTTAGAACTATATAGCGAAGGGGTCCCAGCATACAGCAACGTTAAGAGGCCTACATGCGTAACCTCTGGATGTCCGAAGAACCCATTTCTTCAAATTTAACTTATCACCCGTAAAACGGATGCTCTCATATTAAATCCAGGTACCGCTAATATACAAATTGCGGGCTTGTGCATAACATAATTTAAGCTATGTCATGGAAGAAACCGACTGTACATTAAGCATCATTTCAGACACCTACCAGTGAACCAGTCTGTAGCGGTCACTTAAATAACCGACGGTCTTTAAATGAGAAATTCATTGACCGTAAACACTAGTATGGCTAATGTTTATACCCACTTTTCCTTATTTCTAGTCTAAACGGGGGGCCTCCCCCTGCTACGCAGGGGGGCCCCAGTCTCTGACTAGAAATGTTAAATAACCTAAAATCTATCTTTTAAGCATTTAACTTAAGAGTTACAAGTAGTAATAACTAAACATTAACTAAATCTATGGTATATTGCTTTGTTTTCTCGTAATTTTCCCAGATTATATCCGGGGAAAAGCTACGCTGAAAAGGAATATTTGCTATTGACGACCTTATATCTTTTTACATCTGTCTTTATAGCTTCATAACTTATAAAATTTTTACGTTAAACCATGACTTGTTTTCCCGATATATTTAAAGAACATTTGATTTGTTTATCATTCTTGCTCTTTCCATCATTTTTAATCTTTTTTCAGGATAAAGATGATTTTTTTTTACCAAATCTTTATAGACTTCTTTTCATAAAGTGTAAGACAAAGATTTTTTAGTCAATAAAGTATATTCGTCAAAGTAAGGAAATATATTAGGACAAGCTTTAACTCCGGCAATACGATATTCATATACATTTTTCACAAAATGATTTGATACAATACCACCTTTAAATAACAAGCATAAATGTTCTAAGGTTAAAAGATTACTTTCTCCCTTTTGTGCTATACTGTAATTAAAACTAAATCCTTTCTTATCACCAATAGAACAGGTAAAGCACCCTTCTCCATCTGTAAAACCAGCCAATCAACTATTATTTAAACTAGGTAAAATTGAATTCTTAATACTGAAGATTGGTTCTAACCTTATATTACCTTTACTAGCCCAACTATTAAATCCCTCGATGAAACTTTCTAGTTTTTTTTGTCTAGTAGGTAATACAATATTTCCATTGAATAGACTAATAATAATTTCTATTTCTTTTTTACTTTGTGTAACATATCTACTAGTTTTCACGGATTGTGAAATAACTTTACCGAAACCTAAAGTTTCTTTTATAAAATATAACACTTTAGTATCACTAGTAGATTGTGTAACAACAAATGCAAGATCTCCTCGATTATTTACAATAAAAGAACCTTCACCTTCAGCAAATCCTATAAACCATGTTAAAAAATTACTGGATGGTAATAAATGATTAGGTAAATAGGCTTTACATTTTTGATAATATAAAGTAAAATCAAAATCACGACCTGCCACCCCTCAATTAGGGCACCCGGGACGGGGTAGGGGGGTACTAGTTAAATCATAAGATCTAACTACATCTAGCCCTAACACATTGTGCAGGGGGTCTAGTTTAAATAACTCAGCCTCTAATTTATGGACACATAAGAATTTAATAATAAAAAAAACTGCAACTAAACAAAAAAATTCTTTAAATATGGCTTTTGAGAAAAGATGTTGGTAAAGTATAGGGTCACCACCACCTGCAGCTTCAAAGAATGAAGTATTAAAATTTCGATCTGTCAATACCATTGTAATGGCTCCGGCCAGTACAGGTAAAGATAATAATAATAATACAGCTGTAACTACTACAGCTCATCCAAATAAAGCTAATTTGTGCAGTCTTATCCCTGGAGCTCTCATATTAAGTATAGTAGTAATGAAATTAATTGCACCTAATAAACTACTTATACCTGATAAGTGTAAAGCAAATATAGCTAGATCTACACTAGGTCCACTATGACTTTGTATTCCCGATAAAGGAGGGTAAAGTGTTCAACCTGTCGGTTTAAAATAAACTTTTTCCAGTTTCATCATTGTTATCCCCAGCGGGGGGGGGGGGGGGGGGCCAGCAACGCTGGGCCGGGACCCCCCCAGGCTCCAGTCCCCCCCCCCCCCCGGGGGGGGGGGGGCGCCCGGAGCTAATTACTTTAAATAGTATAAAATCTATTTAAAGAATCTCTGCTACGCCTATATTGAGTTCTTAAGGTATTCATGCTATTTTTTAGTAAAATTAATCTCTTAGTTCCATCTAGAGTTTTGTGTATTTTAGATAATCTTATTTGATGTATTTCACCTCAAGATAAAAAATCGCTCCGCCGATGTTTAGAACTAAATTACCGACTCTTAAATTTTAATATAGCATCTATACCTTCTGCAGTTAAATGTGCTTTTTTTTCCATTAAAGTAGCTACTTTACAAAACCTATCGAAATCTTGTAATTTAAACCCCTGCCTTTGCCGCCCCCCCCCCCCCCGGGGGGGGGGGGGGGGGGGGGGGGGGGGGGGGGGGGGGGGGGGGGGGGGGGGGGGGGGGGGGGGGGGGGGGGGGGGGGGGGGGG
>JAGKQE010000167.1:0-13742 GCA_022609375.1 Xenosphaeropsis pyriputrescens | reverse complement strand
AGAAACTAAAGGTAATATATATATATACAATATTGCCTCTTAGGGTCTAAAAGAATAGTTAATTACAACTAAAAATTCCAAGTATTTCTTATAAACTCCTATACTCTAGCAATTTAGCTATATTTTAATAAAATATTTAGTTAAAAGTCTTCTTAATGTTTGAATCCAATAGAGCTTAATAGTAAGTAAATATATATCTTATTATTATATACTTCTTTAAATCTTAGAGAATATAGGTGTATATAAAATACTAATCTCTTTATAGATTGCTATTAAAGCTATATAGTATAGCTTAAAAGCAAAGTTGATTGTAGCCTTTAAAGAACTTTAAAAGGGAAAGTCTAATAAAATTGTTACTTATAATATCTCCCTTGCTATATAAGAACTCCTAGCCTTACTTTATAGAAGAAGAGAGCTAAATTTATAAGCAAGATAATCAACTAGAAATACTTCTTAGATAGTTCTAATTATAGTAGCCCTTAGTTCTTAGCTTTATAAATAAGTAGAATTAAAGATTTTCTACTACCTTTGTAGTTAAGTTTAAAGAATACAATTGTACTAAATTAGTAGTCTAGAAATAGAAAAAGGGTTAGTATATTAAAGATCTAGAAGCTATATACTAGAATTAAGAGATCTTATATTTACTAGATTGAATAGAATTGCTATTTAAGAAGCTTATAGTAGAATATTTATAGTTCTATCTAAAAGTAATAATCTACAAGCTCTATATTATAGAAAAGGATATATAGCTTATTCTACTAGCTTACTACTACTATAGGAGACCTAACTGGGTGCGCATAGTTACATGCTCTTAGCACTAGCTGGACTTTTACCTACAACTAGGCGAACATTATTCCAACCTTTGGGTGCAGCCTATTACTTAGTATATAGATAGTTAAAGAGCAGTTTATATAGAAATCAAGCACTAGCTTCATACATATATTGGCACCTAGATCTTAACTATAGAAGGGATTCTTATATTGACTTATAACTTGGCTATATGGTTGATTGCTTCCTTGGCTAGTATAACTACATATTATATACATAGGAACTCCCCTTTACATTGGTGACCTATATAGGGAAGATTTTATAGCTTTAGTAAGTAATCCCAATTTTCGAACAGGTTAACTATATGCCCTATTAGTTAAAGGAAGGAAGGGTGGTTGTATATTCCTTAAATACAATATAGACCTAGGAATCGAAAAGACCCTAAAGATGTTAGGTAACTAGTATTAGAGCAATTGCAGTGTACAAAGATAAAAGTGTGTATTGCACTTAGGGGGGAATAGAAAGGTATAGGTATTATAGGATCTAATTGGGAGTATAGGCTCCTTAATAGACCCAATTAGTAAGGGGGATAGCAAGAATTGCAAGAGTAGGAGGGGGCCATATAGTCATACAACTTGGAAGGAGGTGCTATTTGTATAGCATTAGGTAATCCTACTTATAGCGCTCCTAGCTAGAGAGGCTATATTAGAATTAATAAGACAAGAGCAAGTTCAAAGAGAAGAAGTTATTGAAACTAACTACTGTTACAATATAAATTCAAGCAATACAATAGACACTCAAGGTAGTGCTACTAGCACTCCTATAGTAGTAGAAAAGGTAGTTTACTATATACCTCTACTACTACTAGGCACACTTAAGGTTCCCCTTTTTATAGGTGCAAATATTATAGAGTTCCTTAGTAGACTTGAAGAGATGTTTAGCGACCATAGAATAAATAAGGCGCAAGCTATCCTTTGGCTCCTATGTTACTATAAACCTAGAATTAAGAAGGATATACAATCCTTGGTTAAAGGGATAACTACCTAGGAAGAGGCGCAAAAGACCCTATTAAAGGAATTCGAAGACTACAACAATAGGTAGAAAATAAACACAGTTTAGTATCTACTATTGTACAAGTCTATGCCCTAAAGTAACAAAGACGATCTCTGTATCTACACTTAAAGATTCGCAACAATTTCCTAGGCTCTTATTAAAAAGGGTTCCCTCTCTCCTTACTATCAAGGAATATAGTACCTTGATAGGCTTCCTAAGCTGGTTAGGTCAAAGGTTGTTTGGAAGAACAAGGTCGATCGCAAAAAGCTAGAAACTGTTAACTTTAATGTCCTATTGGCTATAGTGTTGGAAATCTATAAAGGAAACCGCTAAGTTCTAGATATAAACAATAAGCGCTAGGAGCAAGAACAGATAAGCAAGCTTGTAGACCACTACTATAGGGATGTTGTAGTTAAAGTAGAGGATAGGTATAACCCACTAGTAGCTCAACTAAAGAAGGCTAAATTCGCTAGACAAGGTGAATTGGAATCGCTAACCCAACAAATAAAGGCGCTCGCCCTTGCAGTATATAGGCGACCCTACTAGGGAGGATTTAACCTGTCTAGTGGGGCAAATCTCTCTACCAAACCAAGCTATAGACTAGCACCTTAGAATGCAAGTGTCAATGCCTAACACTATATAGCGCCTAATTTATACATCTACTATTGGGAGCTAGGGCATAGATAGAAGGATTGCGCACTACTTGTGTAGGACACTACTATAGGTCTATACTATATAAATAGCAAGAGTTGTCTATACTTTGGGAAGAGTAGCCCTAGGGCTTATAGCTCCTTTATATATCTAGACTGTTTATAGTAGGTCTAGGTCCTTGTATAGGCTAGGGGGAACAAATATACAAACGTTTCTCTCCTCTAAGTAGTAGACCCTAATTCTAACATAGACTTCGAGGAATTCGACCTAGAAGTAGAGGAAATTAAATTCACAATAGTAGCTGCTACCCACGCAAATAAGACTGCTACTTAGTGGGCTCCCTAGAGAGGAATCCTAAAAAATTGTGCTAGCGAGAAGAGGAGTTTTAGGGTGCCTAAGGTTCAATAGTATAGAAGCTAGGTTCTAAGGCCTAGCAGTGCTAACAATGTAGAGATAAAGGACATATAGGGCAAGGGTAGGGACCCCACTCTACTAGCCTAAATACAATACACTCGCCTTGTTAACAAGCTACAAGACAGTGTATAGCCCAAGGAAATAATCTAGCGGATCTTAAATACTAAAGTAGAGAATATAACTGCTAGGGAGCTACTTGCTACGTCCAACCTATTGTAAAAGTTGTTCTTCCAAAAGGCCGCTATTAAAGTAGAAGCGAGGGTCAAGGCTATTTAAGGGGGAATTGTATAGTATATTGCAAAAACTCCTTGTGCCTAAGTTACTATTGGTATAGACTACTTGGAATTTACGCTACTAGATAGTGGAGTAGAGGTAAATGTTGTTACTTAGGGGCTTGCTAATACTGTTGGTCTTGCGATCCGCCTAGACCTAGGCCTAACTATAGTTGCTTATACTAGGGATCGTTGCAAGTTCACTAGGATATATAAAGACGTCGAGTTGTTGATTAGAAAGATAGCGACAAAGCAGTATCTCTTTGTTGTGCTATAGGCTAACTAGGCTCTTATCCTTGGTATACTATTTATCAATGCAATATAGATATTGTTTGAGTATTGTAAGGGTGGCTAGTACGCCTTGATAAGAAGCAAGGATAGAAAGCTATAGATTACGTTGTATATCTGCAAGAAGGGAGTAGAAGTGGAAGATCCTTTGGAAAATAGCATCCTAGTTAGTCCTTATAAGAGGGGCTAATTAGGGTAAATATGTCTTAAGTAATAAGATTTAACCCGCCTAGTAGGGAAAATTGTAGGGAGGAAGGTGGCACAAAGCTAGGGAACGCTAAGCTATTCCTAGTGTTCTCCCCTATCTCTAGTAGTGAAAGGGGACAATTTAAGGAAACTAAAGTCTAGTAGAGTAAAAGATTTGATATAAACATAGTGTATTAGACGATGCACCTAGGTGCTAGGGTGCTTACAATGTACAAACCTAAAAACAAGAAGGTTAGGCCTATCGACCTAGGAGTGTTAGATAGAACAAAGCTAGGTAGTGTCGACTAGTAGAAAGAAAAGATCCTTAATAATAGTCCGCCTATTACAAGAAAGAAGGGGAGATTTAACAACTAGCTGATTCCAAGGTTCTCTATAATTAAGGAAGGGTCCTAATTGACACAGGAGAGAATGTCGAGTCTTATTGTTGGCAAGCTAAAGGGACTTAAGTTAGAACTACTACAGTCCTATCTATTAAACCAAGAGGCTACTATTGCATTCGATTTTAGTGAGTATAGGACCGTTTGGCTAGAAGTAGCCCTACTACAAGAAATCTGTACTATCCCTTACACTATATAGTAGGCTACTAGATTCCTAGTTCCCTGCGCTTTGTGTAGTATTGTTATTGAAATGTTGTATAAGCGTATTGGAAACAAGCTCCTTGAATATAGCTATAGGCTGTATTACAACCTATAGTTCCTAGTCGCCAAGAAGTTAGGGGCGTATTAACTAATCAATACTACAATAGAAATAAATCAAGTTACTATAAGAGATACCAACCTGCCCCCCTCTATAGACAAGTTTTTAGAGGAGTTTACTAGGTGTTAAATAGCGTTACTTATCGACTTCTTCTCTAGTTACAATCAAGTCTTGCTAGACAAGCGGTGCTGCAATATAACTGCCTTCTAGACACCAATTGGGCTTCTATATATAACAAGACTACTATAGGGGGCGACCAATTTAGTCGCGCAGTTTGTGCGAATTGTAAATAAGATCCTTGATAACCTAGTGCTACACTGCTATCTTCTATTCCTTGATAACATTAGGGTAAAGGGGCCACTTACTACTTATAATAGTAAAGAGGTGATTCCTAGAATTTGTTGCTATATGCTTGAATATATCTAGAACCTTAACTGTACACTTGCTAACTTAGAAAGAGTAGGATGTACAATTGGACTGAAATTATAGTTTTGTCTAAAAGGGTTGAAGGTAGTAGGATTTGTGTGTGACTTAAGTAGGAGGAGACTAGATAGTGCAAGAGTCGCAAAAATCCTTGAATGGCTGCCCTACTAGACGCTAGCTAATGCTTAGTCGTTCATTGGAATCTATATGTATTATTGCATATAGATTGAGTTCTTCTCTGTTGTTGCTAGTCCTATATACTGTTTATTCAAGAAAGGGGTTGCATTTGTATAGGGTAACAAAGAGTAGTGGGCTATAGATTTACTAAAGCTTGTACTAACAAGCGCTCTAGCTCTAGTGCAAATCGCGTATAGTAAAGGTGTAGGACAAATTATCCTTGTTGTCGATGCTAGTCTTACTAGGTAGGGCGCAGTTCTTATATAGGTAGGCACTAATAGAAAGTGGTATCCCTTGAGATATAAGAGTGGCATATAGAATAACGTGGAAAGAGGGTACAATGCTACAAAGTAGGAGTGTCAAGGAGTTTTAAAAGCCCTAAAGAAGTTCTGCTACTAGCTATACAGTGTTAGATTCCTAATTGAGACTAATGCAAGAGTTCTTGTAGATTAGCTAAATCGCTCTAGCTTAGACTTGCTAGGGGCGCTTATTACAAGGTGGATTGTATAGATTTGGATATTTAACTTTGAAGTTAAGTATATATTGGGAACAAAGAACACTGCTATAGACAGTCTATTGTGGAGACTATAGACCAAAGAAGATAAGGAAGCGGTGGGAAATAAGAGCGATATTAATAACTTTATCGATTTGCAAATTGCCTTGGTGTGCGTCGCTCTAGTTCCTATAGGTATTGTGCCAAGAGCTAATTTCCCCTGTCTAGCGGGCGAAATTAGCTTGGGACTAGCCCTTATAGAGAACTATAGTAATTCCTCTTGTACAATTATAGAATTCCTAACGACTCTTTGAAAACCTATATCTATTGAAAAATCCAACTACCCTTAGTTTAAGAAGGACGTGCTCCAATATATAGTCCAAGATAGTATACTCTTCTAGCGAGCGACAAAAACAATCCCCTAGACCTAGGTAATTAACTTGGTATGCAACTGTAAAAGGATTCTCTAACACTTCTACAACGCTATAGGCCACTAAGGAATCGAGATAGTATTTTGAAGGGTTATTGAGTAGTATTATTGGCTAGGGTGCTATAGAGACGTCAAGCTGCATTACTAGTCCTATAAGGAGTGTTAGAAAAGAATCAACATTTGGGGGGATAAGGAGCTGCACCCTACCTAGGTTGTATACCTATAGGAAAAGGTTGGACTCAACGTTATCTATATGCCTTGTTATATAGGAAGGTCCTTTATTGTTATAGCTAGGGATAACCCATCTAGTTGGCTAAAGGCCTAGGCACTTGCTAATATAGACTCGCTGTCTATTGCTAAGTTCCTATAGGAAGACGTTATATACTAGTATAGCATCTTTGGGAAACTTATCGTCGATAGAGGTCTAGAAAACAAGGGTTTCCTTAAAATCCTCGCTAAAAAGTATAGAATTCGTCGAGTTGTTACGTTTGTATATTACCTATAGGCGAACGGTATAATTAAGAGGGGACACAAACCTATTGTTAATGCTCTCTTGAAACTTAGCAAGGGGGGCAAGAAGAAGTGGGTTCTACTACTACCAACTGTATTACTTGTAGATTGCTCTACTATATATGCAAGTATAGAGTGGACCTTATACTTCCTTAATTATAGAGTGGAAGTAGTTCTACTAATAGAGTTAGAAATCCTAACCTAGCGCACGCTTGAATAGCACAAGGTTAGAGATACCACCAAGCTACTACAGTTATATATACATCAAATTAAAGCCCAACCCCTTGAAATTGTAGAAGCAGCCGCTTATCTCCAAAGGAAACAAATGCTTGCCAAAGACTAGTTCAACGCAACAAAACAAATCCAAACACATAAACTTCCTGCTAGATCCCTAGTGCTTTTGTATAACGCGCTCTAGGAAGTTAATATATTGTCTAAGACTAAGCTTGGTTTTTAGTAGGTTAGCCTATACTGCATTTAAAGCGCAATTTCTAACAAGGGAACCTATCTTCTTAAGGAGTTTAATAGCACCTTACTAAAAGGAACGTTTGTAGGGAATCGCCTTAAGCGCTTTGTATAGCGAGACTCTAGCTACAAAACTAACAATAAACTCTTAGCTTTCCAAGCACTAGAAGAAAGGGCCGCACTTGAACCACCTAGCGATAAACAACTAGCTCCTAAGGAAACTGCAGAAATAGGATTTAACCCGCCCAATAGGGGTAATCCTATAGCTATAGCAATAAATATTAGCTAGGGGACAGCTAAGCTTCTAGGGGGGGACAAAACTAACGCTTCTATAGAATATAAAGATTCAAACGAGTTACTAGACAATAACGATGCCCTATATACAAGAGGATAGAAAGCGCTCGCTATAGCGAATGCTAAGGAGGAGGAACATAGGAGATATATCCTATCTAGGAAGGATTTCGCTATTGTTATCCTCTAAGGACTAAATTGTATATATTTCCTTAAAGTTATTTCCTTTTAGTCTTTTATTATTCATTTCAAACATGCGCCACTGCACAATAGGGTTACACGCACCGCTTATAGCCCTAGCCTAGATTTGCTGCATTAATTTGGCTCTCTCTTTGTTTATTAAAGATTGGGGACTAAGCGCTCCTTTGTGCCTAGATCACCTAATAAGTGTAGTATACAGCTAGGATAGCGGCGAGTCAAGGATTATATAGACTGTATAATATATACGCGCTTAACATCACTAAAAACACTTACCTATAAAACTTTCACTTTCAAAGAGGCGCCTAATTAGACTAGGCAGCCAACCTTATCTTTTTTATATTTTTACTTTGGCACTGTCTAATTAGGAAGGATTCTTACATTCAAACAGCCTTATACCCCCAAGTGTATACAGTTAGTGTATAGCGACAAGGTCTTAAGGAACCTTTAAGTGTTAAAACTTCTAGATTCTTTCAAACCTTCCTTCACTCTTACTACCAAAAATACAACTATATTGCTACCCCTTCCCTTCCTCCCCTCTTTTCTTTAAAACGCCTTGTACCATTTTAGCCTACTTTACATCGAAAAAGCACTCTCTTGGTTACTGCTATAGCCAACCCACCACTTTGTTAGCTAACTATAGTAGATACACCATATTACGTGCTCTCCTACTAAAAGCGCACCTTTTCCTTGGTTAAAGAGCTCTAGGAGTATATAGAGGGCCTTAAGCCCAAGGTTAAGTACAAAGTTTAGAGCGAGATCCTCAAGAGTCTAATAAAAGAACATGTAATCGCTAGTAAGGAGGTTGAGTCCTTCTTTAATTATATGTGCGATTCCCAAGCCTACAAGGTTAGTGGCGATACTAACAAGTTTTGTAAGAAGTAGCGCAAGGTGTAGTAGGTAGCCGCCAAAAACTAGAAAAAGAGAGATCGCTATGTTGAATTAATTACTCTTGTTGGCACTATATAGACCTTAGTTAACGTGTATGTATAGTCGAACTGTAAGAAGCACTCTACTACCTTTGTGTCTGCAGTTGGACGTCTCTCGAAGTCTATAACATAGAAGGAAGCAAAGCTATACATTAATGTAGCTATTGTATTATATCTTAACCAAACCGCCTATAGAGTTAGCAAAAACAAGAACGTACAGACTTTGGACGTAACTACTGCTAAAAAGCGTCTCTATAGATCTAGTGTTGCTAGCGACAACGAGCTAAACTACCTTGGAATCTGTTACAGTTGTAAAGGTATTTTAGGTCTAGATAATAGTGGCTTTGTTATTATAAACCTCTCTAAGCCTAAGGAAAATAATAAGGAGTAGGATACCAACATCAAGGATCTTTCTATTAGTAGTCCTAGTGATTTCCCCTATCTAGTAGGTGAAAACTATAATAGTCTAGTCGCTTGCCTTACCACCTTCAAAAACGCTCGCCTTCTTGGAGCACTAGAATCCTATACTGCTAAGCGCAAATTTAATCTTGTCTACTACAAGGATAAGTATTTTAATAAGGGCGCTATTAATAAGGCAGAGGCCAAAATTGCTGCTAGTTTCTCTATTAAAGAGGAAGAGTCTAGAAGTAACGAGGTTACTGTCCCTAGAAAGAAGCGCTGTTGCGCCTCTAAAATTTTGTAGGTTGTTAAGAAGAGTGGCTGTAAGTGCAGCAAGGATATTACTAGTGCCTAGAAGGATATTGTTATAAAAAAGAAAGTCCTTGGCCTTATTGTAGATCTAAAGCTTTTAAAAGCTTGGGCTAGTTTTTACTATGTCTACTATGTACACTTAAAGGCTATTGGAGGTTATATTGGTCTTATAATAAAGATGCTCAACTATAGGCAGCTTATAGAACGCCTTGGTTGTATATACAAGTAGAGTGGCTAGATTAGCAAGCTTAAAACCAACGATGCTACCTACAAGTGGTTCTATACCACCAATCGCCTAAAGCGTCCCTCCAACAAGCTTAGCCCTTACCGTTTCGCTTACACCAAGAGGGCCACCTTTACATTTAACGCTAGCCTTATCTATTGTTTCTTTGGTATCGATATAAATAAGTGGTAGTAGTGCAGCACCATTATAGCTAAGCTCTTCTAGTAGTGGTTCAATAATAACAAGCTCTCCTCTATCATTCTTAGTGAGCTTGATATATATAGACACTACCTTTGCGAAATAAATAGCAAGCCAAACTATAGCTGGTTATATAACTGTTTCTTCTTAATTAGTTAGCAGCTTATACATTAGGACCCCTTCTACTATATACTCTATGCGTCGCTCTACCCCAACAGCTACTAGAGACTGTACTTGTACCTATACTACTACAAGTATACTATTAAGGGTAATAAGACCTACTTCTACTATATCGATGTCAACGTCCCTACACTTGTTAAGGAAAACTGTAGTACCAATATAATTCAAGGATCCCTTTCCCTCGACAATAAGAACAAGACAAACGCGACTGTTGTTTTGCTAGGAATACAGCACTATATTGCAGCCTAGTAGTCCAACGTTGAAAAGTGTGGTCTTTAGTCTAATAGCTATATATACTAAGTTAGCGAGAAGATATACACTAAGGAGGACGCTGCTAAATTCAGAATTAACTAGGAGAAGGTCCCTTGTAGCCATAGCTAGGTCTATGTTACCCTTCCTTATATTCCTTATAGTGTAGATAGCCTAGCCCAATCTACCTACTACACTATGCTTCTATAGCTTGTTGGAATTTAGGACAATAAGGAGACTATTGAGGTTGTTAAGGCTAGTACATAGAGTAACCTTGCTACCTCTTACTATAATATAATTGCACTACACACTACCCTATCTAGTCTTGCTAATTAATATAGCTCTATTCCTTACTAATTCCCTACTACAATTGAGATTACTAGTCTTAGTGGTCTATTGGATATACTTGTCTGCTATTGCTACTAGAGCTCCCCTACTGTCCTTTACAAGTGTAATATTGTTCTTAGTAGTAACTACACTACTATCCTCAAGTATATTGTAGAGTAGCGTGCCTATACAAAGAAGGTTGCAATTAAAGCTTTCTCTAAGGTTGTTATAGAGGAGAAGCGTGCCTTTAGTAGCTGTTCCTACTTTCTCTATAAGGAAATAGCTACTACTAGTAAGAACATTCTACTTAAGGTATCTTCTAATAGTAAGGGTGTAGGAAGCAGTAAGGGTGATAGTAACTATAGAGTCCTATTTGTAGAGGCTAGTGAGGAGAATTCTAGAGGAAGTGATTAGACTATAGCTAACGTTAAGGCCCCTTTAGCTCTACTATCCCTAGATATAGTCGTTGCCCTACTATAAAGACTCTACCGCTTACTACACCGCTTGTATAAGTGATTTTACCTACTAGATAGGGAAAATATTGTTGACTAAGGCTTGCAACTATTCTAATGACTAGGGGATAGTTATACTTCTTAGGGGGGGACACATATAGGAGACCTAACTAGGGGCGCACAGTTATATACTCTTGGCACTAGCTAGACTTTTACCTACAACTAGGCGAATA
This sequence comes from Xenosphaeropsis pyriputrescens, assembly GCA_022609375.1. Lineage (NCBI taxonomy): Eukaryota > Fungi > Ascomycota > Leotiomycetes > Phacidiales > Phacidiaceae > Xenosphaeropsis > Xenosphaeropsis pyriputrescens. The sequence continues at coordinate 2,904 of JAGKQE010000167.1, read as the reverse complement.
TTGTTCCAACCTTTAGGTGCAGCCTATTACTTAGTATATAGATAGTTAAAGAGCAGTTTATATAGAAATCAAGCACTAGCTTTACACATATATTAGCACCTAGATCTTGACTATAGAAGGGATTCTTATATTAACTTATAACTTGGCTATATAGTTGATTGCTTCCTTGGCTAGTATAACTATATGTTATATATATAGGAACTCCCCTTTACAATACTACCTAGCTTTGTTCTATCTAACACTCCTAGGTTAATAGGCCTAACCTTCTTGTTTTTGGGTTTGTACATTGTAAGCACCCTAGCACCTAGGTATATTGTCTAATACACTATGTTTATATCAAATCTTTTACTCCACTAAACTTTAGTTTCCTTGAATTGTCCCCTTTTACTACTAGAGATAGGGGAGAACACTAGGAATAGCTTAGCGTTCCCTAGCTTTATACTACCTTCCTCCCTACAATTTTCCCTACTAGGTAGGTTAAATCTTATTACTTAAGATGTGTTTACCCTAATTAGCCCCTCTTGTAAGGACTAACTAGAATACTATTTTCCAAAGGATCTTCTACCTCTACTCCTTTCTTGTAGACATATAATATAATCTATAGCTTTCTATCCTTGCTTCTTATTAAGGTGTACTAGCTACCCTTACAATACTCAAACAATATCTATATTGTATTAATAAATAGTATGCTAAGGATAAGAGCCTAGTTAGCCTATAGTACAACAAAGAGATACTGCTTTGTTGCTATCTTTCCAATCAATAACTTGATGTCTTTATATATCCTAGTAAACTTACAACAATCCCTAGTATAAGCAACTATAGTTAGGCCTAGGTCTAGGTGGATTGTAAGACTAGCAGTATTAGCAAGCCCCTAAGTAATAATATTTACCTCTGCTCTACTATCTAGTAGTGCAAATTCCAAGTAGTCTATACTAATAGTAACTTAGGCACAAGGAGTTTTTGCAATATACTATACAATTCCCCCTTAAATAGCCTTAACCCTCGCTTCTACTTTGACAGTAGCCTTTTAGAAGAACAACTTTTGCAATAGGTTAGACGTAGCAAGTAGCTCCCTAGCAGTTATATTCTCCACTTTAGTATTTAAGATCCACTAGATTATTTCCTTGGGCTATGTACTGTCTTATAGCTTATTAACAAGGCAAGTATATTGTATTTAGGCTAGTAGAGTAGGGTCCCTACCCTTGCCCTATATATCCTTTATCTCTATATTGTTAGTACTACTAGGCCTTAGAACCTAGCTTCTATACTATTGAACCTTAAACACCCTAAAACTCCTCTCCTTACTAGTACAATTTTTTAGGATTCCTCTCTAGAGAGCCTACTAAGTAGTAGTCTTATTTATATAGGTAGCAGCTACTATTGTAAATTCAATTTCCTCTACTTCTAGGTCGAATTCCTTGAAGTCTATATTAGAATTGGAGTCTACTACTTAGAGGAGAGAAACGTTTGTATATTTATTCCCTCTAGCCTATACAAGGACCTAGACCTACTATAAACAGTCTAGATATATAAAGGAGCTATAAGCCCTAGGGCTACTCTTCCTAAAGCATAGACAACTCTCGCTATTTATATAGTATAGACCTATAGTAGTGTCCTATACAAGTAGTATATAATCCTTCTATCTATGCTCTAGCTCCTAATAGTAGATATATAAATTAGACGCTATATAGTGTTGGGCATTAACACTTGTATTCTAAGGTGCTAGTCTATAGCTTGGTTTAGTAGAGAGATTTGCCCTACTAGGTAGGTTAAATCCTCCCTAGTAGGGTTGCCTATATACTACAAGGGCAAGCGCCTCTATTTGTTAGGTTAGCGATTCTAATTTACCTTGTCCAGTGAATTTAGCCTTCTTTGGTTAAGCCACTAGTGGGTTATACCTATCCTCCACTTTAACTATAATATCCCTATAGTAGTAGTCTATAAGCTCGCTTATCTATTCTTGCTCCTAGCGCTTATTGTTTATATCTAGAACTTAGTGGTTTCCTTTATAGATTTCTAACACTATAGCCAATAGGACATTAAAGTTAATAGTTTCTAGCTTTTTGCGATCGACCTTATTCTTCCAAACAACCTTTAACCTAACTAGCTTAGGAAGCCTATCAAGGTACTATATTCCTTGATAGTAAGGAGAGAGGGAACCCTTTTTAATAAGAGCCTAGGAAATTGTTGCGAATCTTTGAGTATAGATATAGAGATTGTCTTTGTTACTTTGGGGTATAGACTTGTACAATAGTAGATACTAAACTATGTTTATTTTCTACCTATTGTTGTAGTCTTTGAATTCCTTTAATAGGGTCTTTTGCGCCTTATCCTAGGTAGTTATCCCTTTAACCAAGGATTGTATATCCTCCTTAATTCTAGGTTTGTAGTAATATAGGAGCTAAAGGATAGCTTGCGCCTTGTTTATTCTATAGTCGCCAAACATCTCTTTAAGTCTACTAAGGAACTCTATAACATTTGCACCTATAAAAAGAGGAACCCTAAGTATACCTAGTAGTAGTAGAGGTACATAGTAAACTACCTTTTCTACTACTATAGGAGTACTAGTAGCACTACCTTAAGTGTCTATTGTATTGCTCGAATTTATATTGTAATAGTAGTTGGTTTTAATAACTTCTTCTCTTTAAACTTGCTCTTGTCTTATTGATTCTAATATAGCCTCTCTAGCTAGGAGCGCTATAAGTAGGATTACCTAATGCTATACAAACAGCACCTCCTTCTAAGTTGTATAACTGTATAGCCCCCTTCTACTCTTGCAATTCTTGCTATCCCCCTTACTAATTAGGTCTATTAAGGAGCCTATACTCCCAATTAGATCCTATAATACCTATACCTTTCTATTCCCCCCTAAGTGCAATACACACTTTTATCTTTGTACACTGC
>JAGKQE010000166.1:0-15094 GCA_022609375.1 Xenosphaeropsis pyriputrescens | reverse complement strand
CCCCCCCCCCCCCGCCCCCCCCCCCCCCCCCCCCCCCCCCCCCCCCCCCCCCCCCCCCCCCCCCCCCCCCCCCCCCCCCCCCCCCCCCCCCCCCCCCCCGATTTTACTTGCCTCGCACTCTGTTTACTACCGTCTGGGAGCAGTAAGTAGTAGAGCAGAAGCAGGAGCAGGAGCAATTTGGAGACTGGTGCAGGCAGGGCAGCGGAGTGGTCCAAGAGCACAAAAGCCCATGTCTGTTGATATTTTTTGCCTGAGCGGAAGGAGAGAGGAGAGGAGGGTGGAGGGTGGATGGTGGACAGTGGATGGGAGTGGATGATGGCGCGTGTTTGGACTTTCGAACAAGGGGCAGGGTCATGTGCAGGGTTATGCCTGAATGCATGGTGGCAGGCGAAAGTAGGTATGTATATATGTACTTGTACACATACAAGCATTGAAGATGGTGAGTATATAAACAAACAAATCAGATCGGCTTACCTAAGGTAGGTATCACTTACACATGAGCCTTCAAGAGGCAGATGAGGCAGATAAATCCATAGGTACCAAGAGCACATACAGATAGAAAGTCAAGCATCAACATCATCAACATGAACATCAACACCAATATCAATATGAACAGCACATAGCGTCCGCTCTCCACTAAGTAGAGAACTCACAAGTGCCACTTGAATACGTACATAGGTCCCTTGCCAACACGACATGCTTAATACCACTTACTTGAATGGCTAATGTTGTTGGATGTCACAATGTACAAGGACTTGTAGGTGTGGATAATACGACGAGAACACCTCATGCTATTGCACGAATGACTCGATCAAAACAGACATGGATGCGGTACTGTAGTAGTAGAGGGAATAAGATACTTTTCGTGATATGTACAAGTACATACTCCACTGAATAGAAGAGAGCAAGACTGTGCGCTGCACCTGGACCATCGACCACCGACCATCATCATCAACAACAACCACAACTACCACCACTAAGTACCATCGTCTCGTCATCCACCTCCCTCCCTCCACAGCACTGTTACCCGACTAGAGGACAGGGAGAAGGAGAAGGAGAGGGAGAGGGAGAGGGAGAGGGAGATTGCACGCAAATCATTTCAACTTTGACCACCTGCCCACAACGAATCACATGTGCTCTATGCGCGCGCGCGCCCAGGTATGGAGGGGAGGGAGAAGGAATTTATATTTGCATTTGCATTTACATTTACATTCACAGTATGTACTGTGTTTGGATATCGAATTTCTACTAATATTGGTAATACTTCTCTGAAACCCTTCTTACCTTGCCCTACCAAGAAGCGAGTCTGAGTACGAGTACAAGTGCAAGTACAGTGCACCAGTGTATAAAAGAATGAAAGCTTTTGTCGTTGTACTACTGTATGGTCCCAATCATTATTATGCCTTCAACCTCTTTTTTTGACAACTCACCACTCACCACTCTCCAACAGACGCAGTCACGCCACTCTCTTTGTAGCTTCTGGTGAATAATAAGAAATTTCTAAATTAAAATAAATAAATAAATAAGACAAAATAATAATAATAATAATAATAATAATAATAATTTATCTTGCACATATCACACTCCCTCGTCCCAATACTTTACACGAAATACTACTACCACAGGCCAACCACTGAAAAGCGAGCGGGCCTACCATCTCATCCTTCCGCGAAACAAAAGTCATGCGTCCATGTCAGAGATCAAATGAACCTTTTTCAACGCACATCATTGTGTATCAGCCCATCTCGTCCTCCACCATTCGTTCTCATCCTCATTCTCATTCTCATCCTCTCCCTCAACCTCATCCTCTCCCTCATTCTCTCCCTCATCCTCATCCTTCCTGTTCTTCTTGCTGGTCTTTTGCCGCTCAACATGCATTGTTAGTGGCGTCGCGTGGTGTGGTCGGTGGGGAAGTAGCTGGACACATGCAACAAATCTATCAAATGGGGTGAATGGGATACCTGTCGATCGATAGTGGCGTCGGTCGATCTTTGTGTCTTTGTGTCTCTTTGTCTCTGTATTTCTGCATCTGTCTCTGTCTCTGTTTCGTTCCCCCCTTCTATCATATTTTCCAGTTCCCAGATATGCCTCTCCTCTCTAATACGTCCTGCTCTCGTGCTCTTTCGGCTTCTCGCCCGAAGCCCTGAAATACTACTCTACCCTTCCCCGTGGACCAAAGTCAGTTGGCATGGGATTTCTGAATGGGTGAGGACACATGATGAAGAAAGTAGTAGATAAACCCTGCAGAGAGAATGAGATGAAAAAATATTCAAGTCACGAAAAGGCAAAAGCAGGGGGGGTGGCACTGGTCAGGAATACTCCGAAGACAACTTGACGATCAATACTCCAAAAGAGATGATAAGATGTAGGTAGACAAGACAGGAAGACATGCAACTCAACCAAAGAGAAATGAAAAATGGAAAGAGAAAAGAGAAAAGAGAAAAGAAAAAATAAAAAATTAACACCAATACAAGATAGCAATAATAAGTAGATGAATAGATATAAATGTATGCCTCGATACTTTGAACAAGTTGAGGCATGAACCTTCTCGCCTCTATCCTCATATGTAATCATATGTCAATTTTAGATAAGGGATAGACGTTCATGCTTTGGCCATGATCTCCCCTTTCGCCTAGATACATATTGCTGCACAGTACCTATTAGTAGTGGCCAGTTTGTTTTGTATATATTCAAACTGTACATACTGTACATACCATTTAGTACTTCATGTGTAATCTCTGTTGCAGCGAGATGGCCAATTCCACATGTGTTTTAGCATGAGTAGTAAAGGCGCCTCGGGCGTCTGAGGTGTTCTCTTGCTCATGCTCGCTTGCTTGCTTACTTCTGTTATTCATAGATTTTCAATTCTTCGGCTCTCTCTCTCTCTCTCTCTTTTTCATGGCTCCTTTCGTTTCTCCGGTCAAATTTTTGATTCATTCACGGCGGCCGCTACAAAAATAGTCAAGGCGGTGAGAGACACTTCCCTTCCTTTCTTCCCTTGACGGCGCCGAATCCTCTGAGACACGCTGGCCTTTGAGCCTATGCTCGACCTGGGAATTTCACTGGCAATTTCTGGAAACGAGGCGGGATCAGCTTTGTTGAATGATCCATGCCCTATGATGGGGGATGATGAAGATGATGAAGAAATCAAGAATGGGAAAGGAAAAGAGAAGAGGAGAAAGAAGAAAGAAGAAAGAAGAAAGAAGAAAGAAGAAAGAAGAAAGAAAAAGGGCAATCAAGGCGAAGAGAAACTCAAAGCCAACTATTTTCTGTATCTTCCATACTGCTTACTCGATGGAAAGCCGTATACATATCTACTTATTATTGTTCTTCTTAAGATCATCATCATCATCGTTAAGTGTACGCCTACAGGTATCTGAAGTATCGTATGAAAACATAGTGACCTTAGTTCCTCGTACTCCCTTTTTACAAATTACCCAAGGTAGCTAGGCACATACTACGCGCCGCATAGTATGGATGTACCTTACATAAGGTAGGCTAAAACACGGAGTACCGTGCATGTTGGTACATTAGGTACTTACAAGTACGATACTTACGATGGTACCTGGATGTGTCTGAAAGCTCCGCTTTATCGCGAGCGAGTGTCTCTCTCCCTTTGTGTGTATATAGAGCGTATGTTCGATGGTTGTGATAGAGTGCTCTCATGGTATACCAAGTATGGCTATTATGGCTATTATAATTGTGATCTGAGTAGCTGTGATAAACCTTTCTCGGCGCATGGGAACTCGAACGCAAGTGGTTGCATGACTCTTGTAGAGTCACGGAGTAATATATAGTTCTCGGTTTCTGCTCAATCTCCTCCTACAACGCCAACTTCCACTTGGCACATCGACAATCAGGGACGGTAGACTGCTTCTCGTTAGAGATACGGCACTTGTCTTCACTTGTCTTTGACGGCGGCGAGTGTTGCGAGACAGTTGGGGAGGTTCAAGATGTATTTGAATGGCTGTGATGGCGCTCGCAGAGAGAGAGAGAGAGAGAGAGAGCTACATATCTATACAATCCCTACATAGGCCCTTTATGTGTTAACTTAATATGTTACATACAAAGAAAATCACACAAACAGAGACAGAGTGATCTTCTGTACCTTCCAGTGGGCCCGCTTACGTCCCAGTCCCACACGAGTTCACAACCCACGAAACCCTGAAATCCCAATTTCGACCTCGACCTCCAACCATGCATTAATCGAAAGAAAAGACCTTTCAATCTCTCAGCCTCCTTTTGATGAAAGGGTCACTCGAGACAGTTGTCGCATAAGGAGATATTGAGATTGAAGAGCGAAGGAGGAGGAGGGGAAGACGAGGGAAAGCACCCAAGAAACGAGGAAGAAGGAGAAGAAGTACTTAACATGGAAATGAAAATGAAAATGAAAGTGAGAAATGTTAATTCAATTAATCGACAAACATTATAATCAATTAAATCGGAAAACCATTACAATCCAGTGGTATCTTCCTCCTATGTACATATTTGACTTATTACCTTTCTTATAAATCCCGTCCTAGCAGGCCAAATAGTTCCTCGCTTTTCTTTTTCTTTTCATTCCTTTTCATTGCTCTTAAGTTGCTTGATTAATATGCTTGATATTCCGCTTGGTCGCGTATTGACGACTCGTAGATGGAAAATGGGTCGAGAACTCGATGTAACAATATGACACGGCAATCACTTGAGCTCTTGAGGTTTCTCATCCGCCATAGATACGACCGAAAAGTGAAGGGAAAGTCTTACCTCAGCACGAACGCATGCGCCTTATGGTATTATAAGTGGCAAAGCAAAGATGACCCCAAAGACAATGACACGAGACCATTCCCGGCCCTTTTCCTCCATTCTTTTTCTTCTTCTTCAGGGTAGGTAGAGTATAAGGATACCTAACTACTGTAAGGCAGGGCGTGAGAATGCGCGCGCGCCTGCAACTGCAATTGCAACCCTTAAGCTCGTGCGCGACACACCATCGTGTTCTGTTCTTTTACCGCATGACAAGGCTTCATGGGGGAACACAGAAACCAACAACAAAATAGATTACGGCGCTTAATTCGTGATTGCTGTTTTTGGCATGTGAACGCTGAACGCATGTGACCCAGACTTCATACGTTCACGTGATCATTGCGCTCTTGAGAAATAAGGCAAGCAACCTTGGCCCAGAGATATAACTATTGCTTTGTGCCTAGGAAGCCTCCAATCCTCAATGGTAAGATAACACAAACCATTTCGTTAGAAACGAGCGCAAAGACTAGGTGGCAATGGCAATGGCAATGGCAATGGCAACAGGAAGATGATAACTCTATCAACGATACATGTTGAGCATTGAGGGGAAAAGAATATAGAGCAAACAGACGTCTCCTGCTTTCACTACCCGCACGGTTTAGAAGCATCTTCTCGATTTTTGACTGGGTGTGTTTGCAACATCATAGATCTTGGTCAACGTCCAGTATGCGCAAGTGGTTTCGTAGATGCTCATAGCCACAAGAATCGAAGTGCTCTAGGAACAGAATACGTTTCGGACAGTTCAGTTCTTGCATGAATACCTTCTACCATGCTACACAGCGAAGTGGGCTCTCTTGCTCTTGTCTGGCAAGATTATACCAGGACGGACTTGAATGTGTCTCAGGTACTGTCTGTCAACTGCGTAGCTTATACTGGGCAGGTTGATGACGAGACCAACACTTCATTTATATGTTTGCTGATACATTCTCACCTTGTCGTTTTTGGTATGCATGCCAGCTGAGATCTATGGTAGCTGTGCAGTAAAGTCAGCGTAACTACTCAACCGTAGTATGAACAATACCTAAAAACTCTATATATTTCAAGTGTTCATCTCGCCGTTGACACCATAGATTTCCATCAGACTGTCCCAATTAACTATCACATCTCAAGTTCAAGATTTAACGGTGTATACATATTTGCTTGCCTCTGGTTGTCGAGCCACCTCATACTTGAAGGTCTAGTTGGCGCACCTATTATCTCTCAACCACAATTCATCGCCGACACTTGCACATCATCATCGTTAGAGCCCTCGCCATCACCTGCGTACTTCTCTACGTATTTGTTCACATCTCTACTCTACTCACATCAGATGCAAAATTCTGATCTATATAAACTGTCCTTCTGTCCCATCTCCATATTGCTTCTTCTCTCCTGCAACATCAACTTGGCACCTCGGCCACTCCATCTTGCCTCTACACCCAATCACACTTATATTCGATCATCGACCTTACACTTCTTCTACTCACAATATACAAGGATCTTTACCTACTCGCTCTCCATCTCCGCATCGCTTCCACCCTTCTCTGTCACACTCACAAGATCAGCTTGGCACCTCCAACAGCTTCTCTCGCCACAACATATTGTCAACTTCTTCTCCATTTATCAATCATCATCCTACCCTTTCTACGTTTTTGCTTCCTCCATCTCCATCGGTCCGTATAGCTATTGCCTTAATCCATATCAAATATCGACACAATGTCGCGATCTCACCATGGCTATCATCCTGCTCTGGTAGATTCAAACGCCTACAACTCGCATTTTGCTTCTATCCTTGTTCATAGTACGTCTTACCCTCAGCTTGCTTCTCGAACGATTCTTACATAGCACATGGTGACGATCAAGAGACGTCACGTGATGCCATGATCATTTCCGTGAAATGCCTAATAACCAAGCTAACTTTGGCTGTCATCTGTGTCTCGTACGGACCTACTTTCTTTCAAATATGTTGTTTTGAGTTAGGTTGCTGATTTTTCGATCTAAGATGGTCTTTTCGATTACGGATATCACCGTTCACCTGAGGTTCAAGCTCAACAGAAACTCTGGAAGCGCATCCTCCAGCTCGAGATCAATCGAGTAACTTCGGATATTCGTCAAGAATCTGTTCACTGGACCCTGGGGGACATCATTAAACCCCTCTTTGACCGGAATGAGGTCATGCTAGAGAGATTAGATAAAATTTCAATTCGAGTCAAATGCTCGGAACTCAACTCCTTGGACAAGGAAGCTGCTGCGATAAATCGGGTCAAGCAAATCCTTCATCATAACAGCGGATGGCCATGGCAGGCAAACCCGGGTCAGCATTTTGTCACTCGCGCTCCTTATGGGCCAACGAAGATACACACCATGCATGTGTATCCTGATGGCAATGTTCGTTATCTTTGGAAAAACGTGTTCAAGAGCCCTAAGATTATCCAGAGCTGTAAACTCTTGAGACACACGTTCTTGTCAGAAGCGATCTTGCCTATTCTCTTTCGACACCACTCAACAGCGTCAGCCTTCGCGGCTACTTGTCAGGATGCGTTTGAGTTGGCTGCGTATTTCATGGAACATTGGAATATCACGGATCATGACTTCCTCAATACCGATGATGAAGTCGCTCCTGAGTATCCTGGAGTTTACGTTGTAGGTTATGGCAAAATCTTCGCCTCTTTTGCTTGCTGTTACTGACTTGTTCAGGTGGTCACGCCTTTCCGCAAGGAGGGCCGCAGAGATATCTCTGCCAAACATAAAATGCGCGCTCTTCAAAACCTGACGAAGTCGATTGTGTACCACGGTTTCAATCTACGGATCCTGCACCTTCACCGTATTCCAATGCTTACAATTGATGTGTTAAAGTTGATCGTTCCGGAGATGACAGACTTGAACGTACTTGGTATCTACAGATGTCCACTGATACATGTTGGTCATTTGAAGGGGCTCCTTAATCTATTACAACTGGTACGACCAAACTCCAAGCACCGTGCTCGTCCGCAGCTAGATTTTTCTCCACGGTATGTTGCTTCCTGAGAGGTGAATAGCATGTTCTGACATCTTCAATAGCTGGCATCGGGGGGCAGAAAATGGAAAAGCCTATGGTGTCACCTGGAACAACTTTGGCCGCAACTCTTGCCTTGCCATCTGGCAGATTGTTGCACAATGCCTGCCCCAGGCAATCGCACAAGATGTTGACTTAGTCAGTCCTGATTCTGCGTTCCGCCAATGGCTTGAGATGGGTTTGCTCGCTCAAGTTCCTGAGACACTCGAAGCCATACTCAGAGAGAGTGATATGAACGTCCTGGCTACCCAACTTGATTACGGTAACACTGGTGGTAACAGACACAAGTTGAAAAATTTGTAAGTTCCTTGTTGCTTTTTGCAAACGTAAGCTAACTATAGTGACCAGAGCCACATACTATTTTGATTGCCACTCCTGCAATAGCACTCAGCTTGGTATCTTCTTCTCCGACTACGATATCAAAAACCATGAGGACTTCGGTGAGCCGCTATACTGCCTTGGCTGTCACTTATATATGCACCTCGAGAGTGAGCCAGACCACGACAAGCGCAACCACATCAACATTGTACAGCGGAAGTGGTTGAAACTTTCTCCTAGAAATATGAAGTATGCTGGGGACGACGAGTATGGAGTACCTCAGCCGTATATCACGGATAATCCGCGTCTAGCCATCGACATGCTGCAAATCCTCCGAGGCCTTAGCGCCGCAGAAAATTTGGATAAGCTTACCAAGTTCAGAGAAGACCAAGAGAGGGCATCCGTACAGCTACCAGTTACGGGAAATACGATGAGCGCCCCTATTGTTGGCCAAGCCGCCATGACAGATATTTGGTCTTTCTGGTAACCAACACATCATGCCACATTTCAAGGGTTATCTGCATAGCAATCTTACAACCTTTGCAACCTTTTGGTTTCAATATACTTATTCGCCTTTAGGCAACTCAGTGTTACCCGCACTAGATTATTTTTGTTTTCTTTTTTTACTTTTTCATTCATCACCTTAACCTCAGTCTTTTGGCATCTGTTCTCCTTCAATGGATGGGAAGCCAATTAGGTGACTTGCACTAGAACTATTCTCGCAACAATTTGGCACGTTACAGATGATAGTATGATTCAAAATCCTCGATCTGCCGGCTCTTGGTAGTGGACAAAGATTAACACGTGGGCCTCAACAGGCACTTCTGGCGTATATGTTGCATGGACCCCTTCCTCTCCACGATTTCTTTCTTTCTTTCTTCTCCTCCCTTACTTTCTCCCCCTTCTAGACGTGATGGAATTTCATTTTCACTTTAACATTAATTGGTACTTAGAAAGGCTTTGAGTAAAATATTTCTCACAATTCGAGCAGTTATAAGATGGGAACCTGCATCTTTCTGCTTACAAGTGCTTTTCAGCTTCTTCTCAACAACTTGTGGTCACTAGGTAGTAGACAAAATCAAGTTCTGACAAAAACCTTCTCATCTGGATATCCGCGTGATAACTTGACTGTGCTAGATTCACAAGTACCTGTTCTTGTAGACTCCTTAAGTTTCCAAAAATAATGAGATCGTCGTATCTGCGACTCGATATAATTTTACCACCTATATTCCGGTCATAAGTATAGCTATCAGAACTATGTCCAATCACTTGGATTCACAGAGTGATTCATAGGCTCTTGATTCACCACAAACGTTTTGTGACTTTGAATTCTACTACCATCTCAAGCCAATATAATTATTAATCTGCTGTTGATCCCCCCCTACTTGTGAAGAGAAATAGGGAAAACAGAACAAAAGGCAACGGACTCACCATACATGTCATTATTCAAGCATTCTGAATGCTGTAGAAAGGTTTTCTAGTCCTTTGCTTCCAAATAATTTTGAACAACAATTTGGCCTGAACTGTTGCATCAAGCAGTCACCTTTGCTATTGTTGAATGCATATGGCTGACTGCAACACATAGAAACGTAGAAATGCGGTGCATTTACTTATCAGGATAGAGGCTTAGAGTGCATTTTCACGTTGAAGTTCACCTCACAGTCAAGCATATCTTTTCAAAGCCCCAAGGGAGTTGTACAAAGCGCAGTCAGGCTCGTCCACATAGTTTGTCGATGCCTTGATCTGAATATTTGGCCAATCGCCTTGATTGACCTCACATCACTAGCTACGATGCCATGAACGCTGGAAACCTCCCCAAGATTGCCCAAGTAAACGTGTTACGATAAGCTTTTTCACATAACCTCCGTAATTGATTGTCTCTCGATCACACTCTTCTGCTTGTCATCGCGACTGATGCGATAGTAGTTATCACAGAAGTCTGCACACTTCATGTATCGGAGGAACTCCTCGTCGTGGGTGATGACAATCAGCTGAAAGTTTGATTGTGCCATCCTAGTCTTGATGATAGTGTGCAAAGACTCGGCCAATGCTCGAATGTTTTCTTGGTCAAGATTTGTTGTCGGTTCATCCAGAGCAATGAGCTAGACAGAATCAGCACACTGTTCAAAAACAAACCAAAAAGGCCAAGAATTCGTTGACTCACACCGCAATTGACACCGAAGCATTCTGCAAGAGCCAAGCGAATGATTATACTTGCCAATACTCTCTGGCCAGCACTGCAACGACCTCTCATGTCCATCTCTGCATCTTGCTTAACCATGCATACGCGATAGTTGAAATTTCGCTGTCCCTTCGCATTCTCATTGTCGGAACGAATCATGATGGTATCCACATCCGTGCCTTGATACGTGCTCTGCCAGAGCTCACCAGCAATTCGATTGATCTCCTCCATTTTCAGACTGTGATATTTCATGATAGCATGGTCTAGAGCGGTCCCGTACTGGCCTAAATCAGCAATAGCTGCTTTTGTTGTTTCAACCTTGATATGTGCTTCGCGGTAATTCCGGGCTGCGTGTTTGTAGTCTTGCTCCCATTCCTCCAGCAATCCTTCCAACGCCTCATCCTTTGCCTTCATTGTGCCAAGAATTGCTCCTCTCTCCGCCAAGAATTTTTGGTATTGCATGTCCAACCTCATGGCTTCTCTGTTCAAGCGATCATAATCTTCGGTGGCATTTCGTGACTCAAGTTCAGCAATCTCTGTCTTCAAATCCTCGAGTCCTCGCAAGTTTTTGCGGAATTTGATGTTGTCACCAATATTTCTCTTGGTTTTTTCACTGTTCTCAACTTGTTTCTTCAGGTTATTTGCCTCAGTGGTTATTGCCGATGCCTCGCCTTCATATCGCGCAATGTCTTCTTCGATGGAGCTGATCTCTTGCTGGCACTTAATTAGTTTCGAGGGACCGCCCTTATTGAGGTAGTTGTTGATTTCGTCATCGGCCCTTGTCAGCTTGTTCACAGTGTCTGTCAATCGTGCATTATCCTCGTGCATTTCTGTCACACGGGCTCGACCGCGTTGCTGTGCATCTGCATGCAGTGCTTTTGCCTTCGCAATCTGAGGGACCAGGGCTTCAATATCTAGATCGGCTCTTTTAATGGCGCTACGTCGTTGATCGTTGCTCTCTCGTAACTCCTGGATACGTAGAAGGAGCCCGTGTTTCTTCTCAAGTTGATAGTTAGCATCACTTAACTTGCTAGCAGCGTCTCTGAGTTCCAATTCCAGACTGTTCATGAGGTTACGAGATCGGTCTTTCTCGGCCGTCATCTTATTAATCTTGGTCTTGAGTGTTCGAGCTAAATCTGTAGACCTCGCCAGAGATTCTCGAATTTCTTCGGATGAGAGAGCGTTTCCCGAAGACTTTTGCTGGGTGGATATACGAGAAATCTCCGCATCAAAGTCTGTAATCTCCTTGTTGTAGCGCACGATGCTACTCACAGCCTTGCTCAGAGACTCTACGCCTCTCTTGCTGGCCTCTTCTTGGTTGACCTTACTGTCTTGTTGTTCCACTCGGCTCAGCATTGATTCCCGTTGCTCTTCGATCTTCTTCAACTCCTTCTCTAGAGCGGGTATCTCAACGCTCGAAAGACGCACATAGGTGTCATAGTTAGATTGAGCAGACTTCGCTTTGCTCAAATCCTCCTCAATCTGTTTAAGTTCTGTTTCGATCTGCTGCTGCGTCTCGAGTGCCAGTCTCTTCCTGATCTTCTCTACTGCTGCGCTTTTTTCTTTGGCTTCTGCAAACTTCCGCTCGCACAACACACATGCATTCTGTTTCTCGGCATATGCAAGCCCTTTGTTGTAGAAATTATGCATATGCTTGTAGTTTTCAGCGTCAGATTTGATTGTGTCTCGATCTGATTGAAGCTGAGCCAAATCTTCTAGGAAATCTTCGATGCTTGCCAGGGGAGTGCCATTCTCGTCAAGAATGGATCCGAGAACAACCTGCTCACAGATACGCATCTCTGTGGCTTTCTTCTTGGCTGAATCTTTGGTTGAAGACAATTTAAATCCGATCTGTTCAAGCTCGCGACTAATCCCATCTCTCTGACGCTGGGCGTCGACCACCAACCTGCTAGCACTATCAAGCGCAGCCTGAAACTCACGTTCGAGCCTCATCGTAGTCCAATCTGGCCCAACAATAGCAGAAATCTTTTCGCCGTGTGTTGCTATCATGGTATCGAGACTTCGCTGGCGGTCCTTAAGCTCTTTCTTGACGAAGTCAAGCTGTGCTCGGTTGTCCGCCATTCGGGTACTCTGTACCAACTCCTCCCCAAGTCTATCGCTTTCTGCCTCAGCATCACGAAGCTGCGCATTTTCCGATTTAAGATGGGACTCCCAATCAGAATCCTCATACTCGCCTATAGCCTTCTTCAAACGGCTCTTGAGGTTGTCATGACTTGCATCCAGTACTGCTTTTGTGCCTTCATCGACACTGACAGTATCAACATCTTCTTGGACAGTCTGAATCTTCTTATCGTTGCCTGTAATTGCTTGCTTGGCGGACAGTTTGTCTTGTGCATGGGCTGAGCGCTTTCCTTCCAATTCTGTCAGGTTTCCGTTTATGCCCCTTAGCTCGTCGTCGGTATCCTTTTGCACCCGCTCAAGCTCTCGAGACTTCTCGCGCGACAACTTTCCTACTCTCTCGATGAACTCGCGGACCAGAGCGTAATCTAAATCACCATCAAACCCGCGGATCTCGTGTCGTCTTGCTGCTTCTTTGACCAGAATTACCCGCAATTCCAATTGACGTTCATAGTTCTCCTTTTCAGCTCGATGTTGGCCTTGCTCAGCAAGTTTGGCAGAAAGTTTTCTACGGCACTTTGCTATCTCTCGCTGGAGTTCTATGTACCTCATGGACTGGCTTCGTTCCTGTCGTCTATATGTTTCCATGCGTTCCTGGTATTGTGCCAAAGTCGCCTCTAGCCATTCATCGTTCTCGTCCAGCTCCTCAAGATCTGTTCGCAGATCATCAACGGTCTCTTGTCGTTCTTTCGCTCGAGTTCTCTTAGCTTGAAGCTCATTCAGGATTCCATGGTAGGTTTCTTTTCGTGCATGCTTTTCTCGGGCGCCCTCTGAAGCTTCTTCCATCTCCCTACTTAGCTGGTCACTCTTGTCTCGGAGTTCTTCGATCTCCTCTTGCAAAGCCACAGACTTTTTTTCTGCTCGTTCGGCCTTATCCTTGTCGATCTTGTAATTGTCCTCGAGAAGCTTTTGCTTGCCCAGCTCAACAGTATGGTTTTTACGCAGTGCCTTGAGGTTATCAATAGCTTTCGTGTATTTCAGAGCCTCAAAAATTTCATCAAACTTTTTCTTCAACACTCCAGGCTCACTCATCGGCCACAACGACTCGTCCTGATGACAGAAAATCACAGAATCAAGAATGGCTTCTGATACACCCAGATACTGAGGCATGATCTGATCAAGCTCAGCCACACGAGAGGATATTGTGGTTCGTTCACCATCCTTGTTCATTAGTAGTGAACCTTCAAGAGTTTTTTGTGACCGAGTCGCTTTTTTGACTGTTAATTGCAGGCTTCGAGTCACAACCATTTTCGCGCCAGACGTCGCCCTGAATGCCAGCTTCACCTGAGCCAGCACCTCCTTCTCACCGCATAGCTATAGAAACGTAAATAAGTGCTCACCATAGCAGATGACAATATACGTACCTTCGGATCATGTATGAAGGCACCACCTTTGCTGTTTGGCGGCAGCTGGCCGGTGGTGGCATACTTGAGACATTCAATTATTGTCTAGATATCTATCAGTAAAGGCTAGATCATACCCCACCACTGCAACAGATACCGTCTTGCCAGATCCATTGTATCCAACGATCAATGTCAGTGGCGTGTGGAATTGTATGGTTTCACTACGGATATTGTCGAAAGAGCGAACTCTAAACCCCAATTAGTAGTGCTTTCGAGAGTACATCTTTGAAGAGAGTGGGACAAGTCATCGTACCCCAAAATGGAAAGTTTATCAATCTTCGCTAATTGCTGTCAAAAACCTTTGGGCTTATCCTTCCATTGGGGGAGGGGTGAACTTACACCTAACACATCATATCAGCATTACTACACCCAGCGCGGTGGATGAGTTTCTTACATTTTGATCTCAATGAGTACCTTCCAGGCTTAACAGTCACCTAGGATGTTTTCCGACTTCAGACATGAACAAGCGGCCGTGAGGTTTGACTTCATGCCGCAGACAAGATTGAGAGAAGTGGTGGGGGAAATGGGCAGGTTCGATACCAGTCTCGATTTTATGTGCGATATCGATCTGTGTTTGTTTGATCTGGAAAGGGTGTTCCTGAACCATGGATGTATGTAGGCAAGCAGAGATGCTTTATTTTGTTGCATGTGTAGGTACTGGTCAGTCGCCGATAAAGTCGCGTGCCGAGTCGTGCCTAATCTGAGACGCGTAGTCACATGATCTTTTGTAAGTACCTATCAACATTCATTATCTTCTTCTAAGTATTACGCACCTGGGTTGGTGCAGGTTATTAAATGATTAAATTGAATCCTTACCCGATACAGTAAGTATATACATACAAGGTCCCTCTTCTTTTCATCGTCGATCGCAGTAAGGTCACACACATTTCACCCACGTTTTATTACTTGTAAGTATGTACATGTTCAGATGCAGAAATAATACCATGTATCTCTTTAAGGTATGTACTCATAACTCTTGATATCTTATATCTTATCTTATTTCGCTCCACCGAGCTGGATTTCGATCGGTTCCGATCACCTAAATCACTCTCCTTCTCTGCTCAATGGAGAATGAAGAAAGGAGAAATGCGTGAATATATACAGTACTACTGTACGTACTTATGTACATCTTCATGTTGATGACTGATCTCCCCTCTTGCTTTTTCATCCAGTGCCGTCTAGCATCCTCTGCCTCATCCGCTTCCTCTTTCTTGAGATCAGCAATGCGTTTCGTAA
>JAGKQE010000165.1:0-15298 GCA_022609375.1 Xenosphaeropsis pyriputrescens | reverse complement strand
TACTATACAATTTAACTTTTTGCTCTTTTAATAGCCTTAATAAGACTTAAAAGCTTATATATATAGTATCCTCTAAATAATATAAGCCTATATTGTCTTATATACCTTAAGGTAGAAACTTATAGTAGAATAACTACTAATAACCAATTATATTTATATATTTAAGGAGTATACAAGGACAAAGTATAGTAGGTAGTATAATAGAATAATACAATTCCCTATAGTCTCTATTTTATACTAGTGTTATATAGCGCGAGATACTATACTATCCCTATTAAAAGCAATTTATATTCAATTAAGCTTGTTAAGCTTGTTTTGAACTCGCTTACTTAGGCGTATCCTAAGCTGCCTTATAGTCTACAGTGATTGGTTGACTTTATAACCCCTGGATGATAAGATGATCTGATAATAACCTTAACATCAAGATGCGTTGCTAAAAACTGCTTGTTCTTTGAATAGCATCACAAAGCTGTAAAGCAAGCACAACGCATAACCCATGTCCTATGCAAACCTCAACGAAACTGTACAAAACATCACTTAGAAACTTCACGCTGGCGTCTGAAAGGTCGCGATGCTGAATCTGGATGAACTCGGGAACAAGCGCAACTAGAGTATTGATAGCTATTGCCCGTTTGAGCGGCTATGCGTCGTCACTTGGGATGCGCAGCCATCATGAAACAGGCCAGCTCATGAGAGCGAAAAGCTTCGCATCGAAAGCAAACGAAATTGGAACTGGATGAGGGACGGACGGAATCGATCGTCTCGATCCCAGCTCCAAGATACTTGGATTTAAAGCCCGCTGTGTGGAAGGCTTGTCTGACGCCGACGCAAAGAAGGTCTTTGGGATAGCTTCATTGGAGTCATCCCGCGAATCCGCGATCCCGCCCTCATTATTGCCGAAATATCGAGGGCTTCCCGTTGTGTGAGATCCTGGGTGAGCATCGTCAGAGATGGATGAGAGCTGAGTGCGATGAGTGAGA
Source organism: Xenosphaeropsis pyriputrescens (assembly GCA_022609375.1). Taxonomy (NCBI): domain Eukaryota; kingdom Fungi; phylum Ascomycota; class Leotiomycetes; order Phacidiales; family Phacidiaceae; genus Xenosphaeropsis; species Xenosphaeropsis pyriputrescens. Next base: position 14,318 of record JAGKQE010000165.1, on the reverse strand, counting down.
GATATCGGAGAAAGCAGCGCTGCAATGACTCCACGATGTAAGCGCCTAAGGTAGGAGCAGCATGAGCAGTTGAACATCCCACCGTGCCTTTCTCTCCAGTCTCTCTCGCCGGATATACTCCATGTTGCCCGACAAGGTGACCGCGGTGGCCGCGGTGACGGCGATCATCCGGCTTTCCCAGCCGTAAGGCCTTTGGCTGAGATGAGATCTCAATCGTGCCTTCTTGATACTGGCAACTTGGTAGCCAGCGCCATCGGGTGTGGCAGCCCGGCCGTCATCGTGACTTCCATGCCGGCTACATATCGCCGCATCCTCGACTATCTCTCGTCTGTCCCCCATCAACATGCCAAGAGGGTCGTGCCGTCCCTTCTCCATCGTTCCAATCCTCCCACCGTCTCTTGGCCTCGTGATCCCACCCTCCCCCCCAAAGAGGAAATCGATACAGAAGCTTAGTTCGACGTTGATCCCGTCTCCTCAGATCTTGTGTATATATATCTCCCACTTCCCCACTCAGTCCACATTTCTCTCCTTCTCATCACACACCCAATCGACAGAATCTTTTCCTATTTCTTTCCAATTGACTCGTACACACAAATACACGCTTTCTCCACTTTCCCACGTGCCGAAGTGCTGAGCATCAATTGTCTCATATCACTCTTGCGTGCCGACACCAGCACATTCACCCTACACGTATCATCTCTCCTCCGCTCATCACCCTCATCAACACATCCCATCTCTAAGCATGTCGTCCTTAATCACTCCCGACAAGCCGGAGCGCGCTCCAACTGTTCCTGCTTCTCAGGAGACATTCATTCACAGCGGCTCCACCAACGTCACTGATGTCAACACCATCTCTCCAGCCAGCACTTATGCTGAAAGCACTACCGGCGGTGGAATTGCTCTAATTCAGAGTGCTCCTATTGCTAATGGTAAGTGCATACTTTCCCTATTTCCCTGAAGTCCTCGGCGCGTTGTCGTCCCACCTCTTAAGAGGCGCCATTTAGCGCGTTAACCCATCTATGTCATATCGTGATTAATACTAACACCCCTATGCCAGGCATCACTGACAAGATCCAAGGTCTTGGTATCACCAACTCCGAGGATGACGGCCAAGTCTTAAAGAAGGCTACCCCCTACACTCCACCTGCTGCCCGGTAAGTATCTGAACCGATGGCTATCTTGTTCTGCAAAACTGACTTAATTAACAGTTTTCATGATGGCTTTGTTGTCCACTCTTCCCAAGATCGCATTGAGGATCCGTTCCGATCTGCCTCCAAGAAGAGTGATGATTCAGCTCAGAAGAATGGTCGAGGCTCCATAAAGACAACTCCTTCTTCTCGTCACGGTGAAGCTCTTAGCTCGGTCAATTGGCGCTCGGGCAGCAGCAGTGGTGATAGCAGTGACTCACCAACTGCTCGCAAGTCCACCATGAAGGAAATTGCCATGAGAACCCGATTGGCAAAGGATCCTGGAATCAACTCCGACCGTGTCTCAAACCGCAATGCTCAGTCAATCTACCCGCCATCAGCTTGTGTCTTCGTTGCAAAGTAAGAATTGCCTTGTATGTCTTTGAGCCATACCACAGCTAACATATCGAAAGCTTGTTCAAGGGTGCTGATGAAGAGACTTTGGAGTATCTTGTTACCAGAAAATTTCGCGAGTATGGAACTGTTTGGGTCAAGATACGTCGTGATCCCAGAGATATGCCTTTCGCATTTTGCCAGTTCACCGTAAGTTATTCCAATTTTGTCTCGAAGTTGTACTTACTGACACGTGTAGAACGATGCGGATGCTGAGCGTGCTTTGATTGAGGGTAGAGGTGCCATCATCTGCGAGCGTCCAGTCCGTACCGAGAAGGCAAAGGCAAACCGAACCTTCTATATGAGTCGCTTTGACAGCCGCACTATTAAGGATGTTGAAGCCCGCAAGGTTGTTGGAGACTTTGGACCACTTTCCCGTACTTGGAAGCCAACTGCCACCGAGAAGGCCCTCTACCGTCTCTCAGAGGGAATCTTCATCGAGTTCACGTACTATGAAGATGGTCGAAATGCTATGCTTGTAAGTGACTGTTCGAAGTTTATGATTCAGTATGAACTAACCATATGTTACAGGCCTTTAAAGATCAGAAGATGCACCGTCTTGAGCAGCTTCACACTCTCGATCAGGTTTCCGTTCGTAAATCCGTTACAAGCAGCTCCTCAGTAGCTTCTCAGTACTTGCAGCGCTACGATGTCGACCGTCGCTCTGTCTTTGTTGGCAACTTGCCACAAGGCATCACTCGTGGTGTTCTTAAGCAGATCTTCGGCGTCCATGGCGAGATTGTTGAAGCTGAAGTGGTTTCGAGAGAGTCCATTCATGAAGGTCCGTGTTGTTTACACGTTCTCACTGCTCTGATGTGAAATTGACTAACTGTTTGAATAGGTATGCCAAACAATGTTTTCGCATTCATCGAGTTTGAGAGCGACGCTTCTGTACAGCCTGCTATTGCTGCCAAGGTCAGTCAATGCATTTGAGATCTTACTTTGTAATACTGACTGACATTTCATAGCATGGCTTCGAAGTCAATGGTGTTTATATCAAGGTCTTCCAGAAGGATTCTGATGGTGGCAGTCGTCGCAATGGCCATGAGACGTCTGAGCGTAGATTCCCAACCAGCCGTCCAGGACCTGCTCAACCACCTTCTGACCCACAGGCTCCTGCTGAAGAGTCGAAGCCACTTGAGACTCTTCGGCCACTGGCCTACAACGGTTCAACCCAGTCAGCTATCCGTTACCAACCACCAGCCAGCACCGTGCCATACCAGTCAGCTCCGGTCTACAACTACCAGTATGCATCGACTCCGTACTACGTGCCATTCTTCTTTGACACTGCCACCATGACAGCTCCTTATATGTCAGCTGGTGCTTATAACCAGACACTCGCTGCTGGCACCTTGACCGTCCAACCATACACCTATGCTATGGGTCCACCAGATGCTACCAGACCATACGTTCCCATGACCGGCGGTGAGGTCTACTACGCACCTTACTCTCCAGCTGGATGTGCTTCAACTGGGTTTGCTCCAGGTACCACCGAGGCCAATCCAAATGATCGCGGACAGGTACCAACTTACACTGCTGAGGACGCTATCAACGGAGTCGCTGGAAACACTCAGTAACAAGCTTTCATTCTTGCTTATGGCTCTCTCCATCTCCACCAACTTGGAGTCACAGAACTGTGAAATCGATCCTATTGAATTTGGTATGACACTGTATTAGGAGGTTCGGTACGGTATCGTAATGGCGTTTGAATTCCCCACCTATTTCTTCTTCATTTCTTTTCCTCTTCGGAGGCCATTTACCACAACACTTTGTAATAATTGGGGGATTTGGGAGTTTTTATCGGCCACATATTCCTCACGATCTGCTACTTCTCTCTGAGCTGAAACAGTCGTAGGATAAGGGTCTTCTGTTAAACAACAACCTTGCTGGTCCTCTGGTCCTCAGCGTCCACTTTACAATCACAACCATTGCTCACGAATCGAAGTAAGGACTAGCTAAACACACAATGAAAAGGAATTCAGATTAATTCTCACCTCGAATGTGAAAAGTACTCGAAACAAATGCACAGTGATCAATATGGCTAAGACAAAATGCAGCTGGTCCAGGTCCAGATCTTCAGAAGACGAGAAGGTGTTCAAGGACAGTAATGTGGCGAATTCCTGCAACGATCATTTCGCAGAACATTTCTCACGAAAGTGTGCATTCCCACTTTCCCCAGAGGCAGAATCCGTTGTCATCGTGGAATCCCAGATGATGGGAGGGAGTGATATCGATGGACTGCGTGAATGAACATGGCTCAAATATTGATATGAAGATAGCCAATGACAAAGATTTGCACTTCACCCAAAGGGTCCATAGTGTGTGCATGGGTCAGAAGCGGTGTTGCGGTAGAGTATTAATCCATACACAATTAAGCTTCCCCTCCATCGGAGAAAATTTGTTGACGAGCTATTATCCACGTCGCATTTTCTTGCTTCATTTTTACCGTATTATTAAAGGGCCGCGAACCTATTCTACTAAACTTCGAAGGTTTCATTCTGCTCAGTTCGATCACCTTGCGGCAATGGGACAACCATCGACACAGGCATCTAATGCCATAATATACCTGACTTACGGTGCCTTTTTGTTAGTCAACACTGGATATTTGCAGACAAGCCGTTCATGCTGATTTTTTCCTAGGTCGTTTGGCCTCTATATTTCATGGCGACTGAGGAAGCAGAGCAAGGGCGAATATCTCTCTGGAAACAGAACACAGACTGGTCAGGCTCTTCGAATGCGCCGAGTTCTTTACTGTTCAGCTTTGCGATCAGCACCAAGATCTCCGCGATTCAACCTTATTTTCATTCCTGCTGAGAATTTTTAGCTAACAAAATATTGCAGCTATCCCTCTGGCACTCAACTTTATCGCGTCTGGTGAGTGCCCAAGAGTGCTTCAAGTCACTTGAGCGGTCGCACACGAAGTATCATGACGAATACCCCAAATTATACGCAGAACTTTGAAGAAAGTTCAAAGCAAAAGGTTGAACTGAGTAGAGAAGTGAAGAGGTTCGTATTGAAAAGACAGGCGTGGTGCTGGGTCTTGAATGCCTCTGAAGACTACTCCTCTGTTCCAGAGTTATCGCGAAATCGGATTTGCATAGTCTAAAAGTGCTATGGCTAGGGATCAGGGGAGTATGAACAACGAGAAGAATCAAGATCCAGTATCTGCGCGGCTTCACTACGGGCGCTGATTGTCCATCCCTTAGTACTCCAACTTTCTTCGATGATAGGAAGAGAGTGCCAAGTCACTGGACATGAAGCTGAGATCGCACCGTAATACTCGATCAAGTTAATGCTTGCGTGGGAAAGTGCTGCCGCTTAAACTCCCCTTTTCCCCATCAGAACGACTGACTGACCTTATATATTATTCAATTGAACAGCACTCGGGTCTGGTGTTCTTTTCTCTTATCCTGAGTTGGCTACGATCACTGGAGTTCAGGGCGTAGTCATATATGCTCTTACAACTGCTGCACCACTCATGATCTTCGCCTATCTGGGTCCGATCATTCGCAAGAAGTGCCCAGAAGGTTTCGTTTTGACTGAGTGGACAAGACAGCGCTATGGTGTCGTTTGTGCACTGTTTCTCAGCTTCTTGACTCTGGTCACCATGTTTTTGTACATGGTGGCTGAGTTGAGTGCATTGCAGCAGACTATAGGTGCATTAACGGGCATGGATGGTCTGGCCACCATCATTGTTGAAGCTGTAGTCACCACTATCTATACTTGTACGTAGCCACCTACTGGGATACAAGTTAGTAACATTTTCGCGCGAGTACTGATATGTATGTAGCTTTTGGTGGTTTCAAGGTATCCTTCGTTACCGACAACATTCAAGGAGCAATGGTTATCGGATTGATCATTCTTGCAACAATCACAATTGGTGTTGAGACCAAGATCGACACATCGCTCATTGACTCTTCTGGTCTCACCGATGCCTCTCTACTTGGCTGGCAGCTTCTGTATATCTTGCCAGTCGCTGTCCTTACCAACGATTTTTTTCTCTCAAATTTCTGGATCCGAACATTTGCCTCTAAGACCGACAAGGACTTATGGATTGGTGTTAGTATCGCTGCCGTAGTCACATTAATCATTTTGACTCTCGTGGGCTCAACCGGCTTGATCGCCGCATGGTCAGGCGCTTGGCCGGGAGACCCAGCTCAGGACGGCTCAATTGCATTCTTCCTCCTACTAGAACAGCTCCCGGCCTGGGTTGTGGGAATTGTACTTGTCATGACCGTTTCTCTGTCTTGTGCAGCTTTTGATTCGTTTCAAAGCGCCATGGTCTCAACGGCATCTAACGACCTTTTCCGAAACAAAATATCTATTTGGTGGATTCGTGCAGCTGTCGTTGCAATCATTGCCCCTATAGTCGTTATCGCCCTGAGGGCCCCTTCTGTTCTTCAGATCTACCTTATATCCGATCTCGTTAGTGCAAGCACCATTCCTGTTCTCTTGATTGGTCTGAGTGATAAATGCTACTGGTGGAGAGGATTCGAGGTTGTTGTTGGTGGCCTTGGTGGTCTTCTTACCGTCTTCATCTTCGGTGCAATATATTATGGCAATGCCCAAGCTGGGGCCAACCTCCTCCTCCTTGAAAACGGACTCTATGGCAATGACTGGTCAGCGTTTGGCGCCTTCGTAGCAGCACCATTCGGCGGTCTTTTGTGGGGCTTCGGCGCTCTTGGTCTCCGTCTCTCTTTCCAATGGGTTCATGCTCGAATTAAGGGTGAGCGATTCACTTCTTTGGATCGTCCCGAATACCTCGATCGTCCAGCAATTGTCCGAGATGATATCAACGATTATGCTACCAGCGAAGAAATTCATCACGATTCGAACACAGGCGTGGTGACTGTTGAGCATAAGGGAAAGTTCTTTTGAATGGCTGATCAAAATATTGAAGCTGGGTTGGGGGCGGGGGGGTGCGATGTGATGCGTCGAGGACACTACCTCTGGATTTGTGTTTGTGCTTTTCTCGCAGCTGGTGTACGAAAAAGGCCATCGGCAGGTTGTGCGCATGCACTGTGGAGAAGGAGATTTGTTCTTGATGTATGTATGTATGTATCTATACGGAGATATGTAATATTTGTTTGACAAGGACATAGCAATATAGTGTTCATATAGTAACCATTACCAGCGGTAGTCATTTTGAGAACTCCATGAAGATGTTAATGTACAATGCAGATCTTAAACTGTCTATAAATACAAATATCGGAGTTTTGATCACTCAACTCCATCCCAATGCCAAGCCATCATATACAAACACCATACCTTTTCTGCACCACATTCTTTCTGATATCAGTCTCCATCACGCCAGCTTATCCGCCTCTTCCTGCAACTTCGCCAATGTAGTCTCCTCAGTGGTTCCCCATACAGTCCAATCGCCCTCGTGGCCATTCCATTGGTTCCTTTGGATAACAACATATTCTCTCACGTCTTTCTCCTTCCCTGTACCCGCTACTTGGACACCATTGCGGAACCTGGTCAACCTCTGTGTGCTACTGATTCGTACAACTGCCTGTCTGATCCCAGCGCCCTCAAACGGCAGCTTGGCAGCTCTGTAGCTCATAACCTTGGTGAATCCATTATATTTCACCAATTCCCAGCTCATGTTCTCACCCCTTGGACGCGCTGCTAATCTCTGCGAATAACTCTCCATTAACCCATCAGCGCAGGTCAACCTTAGAGTTTTCATATCTCCTTCGGCGAACGCCGTGTACATTTGACGATGAAGTCCCAGTGCAACCGGTTTAAGCTGGCGGTAGGATATCTTCTTGTATGGCTTGTCGGCAAACTTCCAGATCACCATTTGCAAGAAATTTCGACCGGTCATCTTGAAGCTATGCCAGTATAGCTTAAAAACACCCGTGGAGAAATATGAGGGTTTGTTGGGGCCCGATGGCATAATAAAGGTTTCTGTCGAACATAATGTCAGTCCAGGAACAATTGCGTCAAAAGCATACTACATCAATCTGTAAATGAAAAAAATTCCATACCTGGAAGAAGGCCAAGATCCATCTGCATCGGCTGCGCCTGCTCCTGCGAGTGAATCTTGAGAGACTTCTCTCCCTTCTGCTTTGGCAATTGAGGCTTTTGCTGGCGGAAATTGGCCCATTGTGTTGTAGACTGCGTGAAGAAACGTTGCAAAATTGGTTGAGAAGTAGATAAGCCAAAGATTGGCCTTCGAAGAGATTGTGCCATGGCGGCGATGTGTGAGCTTTGTATGGAGGTGATATTGTCGCCCTGAACTTTTTTGATCTGGGCGGATACCTTGGGTCTATTACTCGTGCTGGCGAGCGGTATATTCCGTAGCAGTCCGGGGTAGCTTGGTGGTTATCTTACGATGTGATAGCTACTGTCCTTGAGCACTCCAGTCGCAAAATATATCGACAAGATGGCGACTAAAAAGGACATGAGAAGAGACGATTTTAGTATGTTTAGTTGGTCCTGCAGGACGCAATTGATGGGATGATGCTAATGTTTTGAAGTCATTCCTTACCAGGAACCTGTCCCGAAGGACGAAGGGTCGGATATTGCCAGCACTTTAGGAAGCACTCTTCCTATGGCGGCAATGTTCACAAGAAATAAGTACATCGGATGGTATGTTGATATAAGCATAGAAAGAGAACGATGCTGATGGGATCAAGGACATCTGTTGTCTTTGCTGTACAGAACTGGCTCTCCGAGAGCCCTGCTGCTGCTGCCAAGAGCCAGCCGGCTATCTTCTCCGTTGGAATGGCCTGTAAGTTACTCTTTCCGATTACTCTTACGAGAAAATCACTGACTGGCTTTTGATGTAGTACTCTCCCTTGCCGTTGTATGTTGCAGACACGATCTCCTCGACTCCTGAATGCTATACACACTAACTTGTTTTTCCAGACTTATCTTCCCATGTTCCTACCACCTCCCACAGCTCCTGGGCTTGCTGCCGGAACTGGTACAGAGGCTCCAGCTGCGGCACCTCCAGCGTGAAATTTGAAGGACAGATGAGCATGGCGTTTTGTAAGACGTTTATCATAATCGAATTCATAATGGCATCAAAAAGCACGATGTTCATGGAAGACATAATATTCCAACGCTGATATGGAGTTCTTCGTCTCCTCCTGGACAAACTATGTGTGATGGCGTGCATATCTTGGCTTATTGTTGTTTGCCTATGAATTCATTTAACGGATATCGCTTTAAAAGACGGATACACTCCCATTTATGAATCTCTTCCGAGGCCAGGAACATTGTCGTCTATATCTATATCACTGGGGTGATTGATGCACGGGAGCTCGAGGTTACATATGGTTAATCTCCACTGCTTGGTGATTTCTCTGGAGCGAACGTATTCGAAGTAATGCGGCTGTGACACATGGGTACTCTACTACTACGTACTACATAGCTCTTCACAGATTGTGATATTTGTATGTCAGGTCTATAGCTAATTACGTATTCAATAACATTGTATTTGGCTCAATGATACGCCGTAAGTGAAAGGTGGAACTAATTATACCCTGTACAATACGGTTCTTTGTGTTACTTATAGATACATATCTTGCGACCTATTCGTAGTACCAGACTTGATATTGCTAACCATGGCCCTCTAACTTAAGTGACAGATTGCCCTCGTTCCAGCCGCTTCAAATCATCAACTCTCACGTGCCACTAAGGCTTTCCCAGCCAATCAATGTCGTTGAGTCAAAGCATTATTTCGGCCTGAGGCGACAGCAGCCACTAGCCTCTTGCCTTCGCTAATATCGTGCCCCTCCCTTCAACGTCAATCCCCTCTAAGAACCACGGCAACCTCACATCTACAGTTAACAAACACTCCACTCTACAACAACCTCATAAACGTCCTCAGATAGCAATACGCACCGTCTGCCTCTCTCGAAACTTATACAACAACCCTACCCAAAGGAACCCCGCAAAACTCGAGTTTATGTCCATCGAAAACCTCAAGACCTTCGGTCAGTACCGCCCTTCTTTCACTACAGTCATCAGCCGTGGCAAACTTACGCGCTTCCGCGCGACTCAGATATGTGTCAAATAGTGAACACTGGCACGGTCTTGTAACTACAGGTTGCGCCATATGTGACACATGCTCTTGAACATGTCAACTCCAATGAACGCGAAAGCTAACGTGATCGATTATATAGACCCCTTCGCCGAAGCCGACGAAGACACTGGAGAGACTAAACAGTCGCAAAACTACATCCATATTCGTATCCAGCGTACGTCATATCTCATTTGTTTCCACTTTGGATGTTCAATTTTGAAGACGTTCCCACTGTCACAAGGCTCGAGGACTGGCTGACTAATGTGTTGACAATATAGAGCGAAATGGTCGTAAGACTTTAACCACTGTCCAAGGTCTTCCTAAGAAGTTCGACCAGAAGAAGATCCTCAAGGTCATTAAGAAAAAGTTTGGTACGTAAAGCAATTCTAGGTCTTTGTGAGACTTTCAGCTCATACCTTTACTAACGCCTCATGCAGCTTGCAATGGCACAATTGTTGTTGACACTGAGATGGGAGAGGTGATCCAGTTGCAGGGCGATCAGCGCAAGGATGTTCAAGAGTTCCTCACGGATAAGAAGGAGGGTCTGGAGTTGGATGCCAAGACCATCAAGGTACCTCCTTTGCTACTCACCTTGAAGAGAGCTTGACAGAAATGCTCACGACTTTCTCACAGGTCCACGGTTTCTAAGCCCACCATCATGTCCCCACGCCCTACCAGCCTTATCCCCAGAGGTCCCTCGATAGAAGCATCAACGTAGTTCCCGCGAAGACTTTCAGCATTCGGCACCATGTTTTTTCTGCTTCTTGCCTCGCCTCACGACATGGGATGTTATTTTCGACATGGCTGGGATTTTAGGGCGTTGGATGATACCCATTGTGATTCTTATAGATTGAGCAATGGCAATTGCATGGCGTGATTCGGTTGCACCTTTTTTCACGATAAATTGCGACGACAGTTGTAATCGACCGTCTTTCTTTGTTTGGTCAGGCTTTTAATTTCACACGCTCTCTTGCTATTGCTGAAATGGTTGCTGACTTGGATGAGCGCTTCTATTCCCTTTGAGTGCTCCATTAGGACGGGGTGGAGTTGTCCGTACAATCTAGGTTATAGCACTGCGAGTTTCATGATTACTATCTCGGTACTGCAAATCTTATGAATCACTTTGTGAATGTTTCCGTATGTGCGCTTGTTCATGTGTGCATTTATAAGTCTTTTGAAGAAACATCTTGGCCAACCCCCAGATCTACCTTCAGTTTCAGTGCGAGCATCCAAAACTTCGACCATGCAAATTTCAGGGCCGAGACCAGTGGAACTTTGGGCTCGTCCGTTCTCGCGAGATGTAGTTGAAGTAATAAGGACGTCATGGAAATAAACGAGGCGATGGAGAACACAGACAGAGAGGCGGATGTTTCCTTTCTGATGTTGATTTTCCTTTGAGATGTATGATACAGCGTGGTTAGTATCTGTAAGAGGGACAATAGTTAGCCTTAACGTCGAAATAAAAGGCAATCTTTTTTGGAGATGAGCAACAGCCTTACAGATGCAATCCAGATCCAAGCTGGGAGAAGGAGGCGGGGATCTTCAGCTCCTCCAGATAAATGCAGAATCAGAGCTGTTAAGTATGCATTGATGGCATTGATTGTAAGTAGACGAACGAGTGTAGCTTTACAATCGGTTAGTCGAATCTTTGGATTTAGGTATAGGTGTATGTGGTAGAGAGGTTTTAGGAACAAGGTCAAGATGTGTGTATGTGCAGGAAGATGGATTTATGTACACACCTTGTGGGGTATAATTCAGGAGCCTGTAGGAGATCCATGTTAGGAAGAGCTTTCAGGTATGAATGAGTAGAGGGTATGCTTACCAGCGGGACATAAGGCAATCGGTAAAGAAGAAAGACAAGAACGCTGAAGCGCAGCACTATAATTATTATCATCAGCCTCATATTCCCCGGACGAATGGACCCGTCATAGTTTCAAGAACAAAAGGACTATTTTGTGTGATAGCATAGCGTCGTACCCAAATCACAGCCAAAAACACCTCCGTCACCCTGAACCTTCTCTCAACATCCCATGGCTGTAGGTCATCTCCAGCGACGGGTAGTAACAGATCAGCCAGAAAGGTGAGCCCGCACCTCAAGCCCCACCAAGCTGCTGGAGCAGTGCTGAGGGCGCGACAGAACAGTAAAGGAATATGCCATCTTCGATCGACACCGAGGATCACAGCGACACGCGGATGGAGGACGGATTGCTTGGAGTCAAGTGCGGACGCAGATGTAATAGCCGCGGCGGATGTGGGGATCGAGCTGGGCTCAGGCTGTTGAGAAGAAGCCAGGGAGGTGCAGTCTACGGCATATGCTGCCGCATTGCAAACACCGCGAGAGCTGGAGACCTTCGGAGGAATGATTCGATGAATTTTGGGAGAATTGCCTTCTTCCCGTCGAGTTTGGTTTTGTCTGGGCCTTTTGGAAATTGCTCTCTTGCGGTTGGTGTTTGGCTGGGTGGGGTTTTGATAATGATGGAATACTGCGGTGAAGCGAGAAGGTTGCGCTTTGGTGTTTTGTTTCGTTTCGTTTCCCTGTGCCTATGCCTATTATCCACGACGCTTTTCTTTTTGAACTTGCCTTGACTTCTTCTATCTTACCTAGGCGATCAGGGACCTTTTTGTACTAAATCCGACTTCCTTCAATTAATACAAGTACTTACTAACTACGTACATACTTAGGTAGTCATCTCGCTCTAGGCCTTCGAGATAAATTCAACAAAGCCCAATATATTACCTTGGATAGGGTACAATGTCTTGGGCAGTGTTGTCAAGCCATAATCAGCATCCTATCATCTGCTGCAAAAAAAAAAAAAGGCAACTGGTCCGTATCATTGTGGCTCAGTTTGGATTACTACCTGTACATATGTAGGTAGTAACTTGTACTTCTACTTGTAGTACTCTACCCTACACAGGGGTGAGTTGCGACATTCACACGTCATGTATGGAGCATTGAGGACCCCTTGGAAGGATTCTAGGCGATAAGGCACGACGGCTCAAGCATATCTACCTAGGCGTACTAGGTAAGGTAGGTAGACACGGAGTATTTGTCTCGCAAGGCGTGGCCATATCGAATCCGAATTTCAATTGTTATCAGTCATCATCATCATCATCGTTGTCGTCGTTGTCACTTGAAATACCGTTCTATACTCACTCCATGACACCTGAAATTTTACATAGGAAGCACAAATTATGGTGCGTCTGATCACGTGAATGTAAAGTTTCAGCCGTCATGGAGTGATACACAATAGATTCAAATGAACACCTCAATTCTCCTGTGGAATCCGAGGCTGCATGTAAGAACAAGGTAAGGTGCCTAAGGTAAGTAACGAATAGGGTGATATTTCTAAGTATATATTCGTTAGACCTAGTAATCTTTACTACCGTACAACTGCATATCTACTCCGATGGCTCCGGCATCAACATCGCGAAAGACCTGTCTGTAGGTACGGGATGGAAGTATCGTCGACGATGTCTGGGGACCGGCATGCATGAGTACTCTGTCAGGATGGTAAATCGTGGATGATATGAAGTACGTACTGGTATAATACATCTATCTTACAATAATAACCCTGGAGAAATAGATAAGCCGCAACACATCTGACAAACTCTTAGGTAAAGTCATGAACAGGGAGAAGTACAGCGGCAAGAGGGTTCATCCCATCCATACTGTCCTACTTGTACTTGACTTGTATTATAATAAGGGCGAGAAAACCACAAGAGGTTCATTCCGTCGGTCTGATAAGTAATAAGTTAGAACTTTGCAAGGTCACATCACGGTGGAATTCCTAGTGTAGATCGTGCATGTATTTGTACAGTTCACCAGTTATACGTGCCCACAGTAAACACCTACTTCCCTGCCCCTGAAAGAATGTCACGGCGCTAGTGTCCAAAACCTGAAATATGGGGCTTCACGCCCTAAACGAGAGAAGTTTACGTGCTGTTTGCCTTAGATATCAGGAATATAAATTAGCGCCGTGACAATCTTACTGGGGTCGGGAAGTACATAGTACTGATTTGAACAGCAGACCTGTACTTAGATATGATATGCTGGTCCTGTATTGAGTATCAAATTTCTGTGAAGCTCAAGAGAACTTAGAAGATCAACACAACCGCTTCCAGATTGTGCACGAAAAGGTTCGGTTACTTCTCTCCTCCAACTCCGGAAGCATAGAAGCAAGCCGATAATAGACAGCATGAGCACCAGTATTATCCAAGTCCGCTTCTCAATAATTCAAGCTGAGATATTAGCGCAGCCATGGATGCATGCGGCGAAGTGTTGAGCGGCGGAATAGATTCGGAAAGATTCTAAGGATGATGTTATGGAGAACAATTGTATTTATAGCACTTGGTTATATGTGTGTGTGTTCACGATGTTGTAGCTAAGCAAAGACTGATTATACCTATAGTAGGTACCATCGGTAATACTTGTGTGCACCTTTAGCCTATTGAGGCATCGATATTTACATTATTGCATTCTCAAAGCCCTTTACCTTCCTTTCTAATAAGTTTGTCTAATACCAAAAATTAATTGATTATTTATACACTATTATAGCATCAATTTACTATATATATATATAGTATAGTAGTAAATAATAGGAAATAGTTATAACCTTTAAATATAAGAGTATTATAAGATATAGGTACTATAGTAAGTAGAAGATTTTTTTTATAAATATATTTTTATATAGTTAGTACCT
>JAGKQE010000164.1:0-15382 GCA_022609375.1 Xenosphaeropsis pyriputrescens | reverse complement strand
TACTTAGTCTACTTACTATAGAAGATATTTATTAAAAGATATTTAGTCTACCTAGTAGAAAAGATATCTAATCTACTTATATAACTATAAAGAGTATAGTTTATAGTATACTTAGAATAATAGTATATCTTAGTACTTAGAAAAGAATAGGCTAAGAGCTAAATAGAGGTTAAGATAGATAGGTAGTTTAGTAACAATTATTGTACTATTTGCAAGTAACAATATTAGGTAGTAGTAGACAGTTTGTAAATATATTAGCATTTAAGCCTTGGAGCCTGGATTTATCTTGTTCTACTGCATTATATATCGTCACGTGACTGTGCTGAGCTCGGGTGAGAAGTACGTACATAGGTACATACTACTTATGTACCTACATCGTCCGCACCCGCCATAGAACTCAGCAATCAAGTCGCTTGACCAAAATCCAGTGAGACTACCGCCCATGAATGTGAATAGCTTCTACCCAAGTTTCGTGGTCCTATATGTGAAGGGGCCCTGTCCGGCACTTATTTTAAGAGGTCGGCGTCTAGCGAAACAGTGCTGAGATCTTAGCTTCAGCTGAAGGAGAGCTGAAAGGGACCCCCTGTCTTCTAACTCCATTTTTAATCCTTCGTGACTTGGCCTCGGAGAATATATTGTCGAAGGCTGGTTGAGTTGCTGTTCTGTCTTCAAGGCTGGGCATTTGTCAACAGTTACTGCTGTTGAACCCCTCCCAATTTTATGTCTCGGGCGCTTGTAGTAGAGCAAGAGACGCAGCGTTGAATTCTGGACACTGCAAAGTACTGCTAAATGCCATTTGTTCTGGAAGATGAAAACACCCGAAATCTACGAGAACACCCTTGTGCCAATAAGTCGGCATGATTTACAAATGAAGCAATTCGCAACCTTGTCGAGCATCACTACAAAAATACATCACGGAGGACAGGCTTCTGTATCTTCTCAACGTCATAGACATTCATGCAATATTGCATTTAAACTCAATTTGAGAAAGTCGTCGGGGTAATGCTTGGTACTTTATGCAACACATCCAGTCCCTGTTCTTATTGATATTGTTGCTACACTCTGTATTTATTTGCATATACTCCATGTCGTGAATCTGTACATTCTAAACAGCAAACCACTCATTGCCTTGTCCCATAAAAAATGATCCATGTATGCACTTCTCAAGCACAACCGTTTCTACAACAAGTACATGTCGAGTCCGTGTTAATTCATTTATCAATACGTCGTCATAATCAGCTTACAACTTCCCCTTCTCAGCACCAACAAGTTCCGCACCAGCAGCAGCGATAGCCAATTTCCCAGTCTCCTTAACCTTAGCCTGGAAAATTACCTTCTCGCCCTCCTTCCACATTTCCGTAACCAGAGTCTGACCAGGGAGAACGGTACCAGCGAATCTGACCTTGATATTTTTGAACGGCCCGTACTTCTGGAACACAGCCTTACCAGCGATGCCAAAGAAGCAGAGACCATGAAGGATAGGGACTGGGAAGCCTCCAACCTTTGCAAAATTCGGATCGACATGTAGGGGGCTAAATAGAACAATCAGTATCTTGAAATCAAAATGCTCTTTGGAACCTTACTTGTAGTCACCACTCAATCTATAAAGCACAGCCTGCTCCTCAGTAGTCTTCTCCTCAACAACTGCATCTGGGGCTCTAGCAGGCGGCTTGTTCGCGGAAGTAGCAGCACCTCTATCACTGCCCTTCTTGAGACCACCAAATCCGCCGCTGCCTCTAATGAAGACAGTGGCTTCGTTGTAGAACACGGGTTCGCCATTGGCTGCATTTATAGTGGTTGTGCCGCTCTTGACAACTGCTGCATTACCTTTGTCAACAACCTCGATGAGCTTTGCATAGGTGGTAAGAGTGGCAGTGGTGGGGATTGGGAATTTCTTGATCTCGAGGTATTGTTCACCATGGAGCAACATCATAGGCGAGAAGTTGGGCACAATCTCGTCGAAGGTGTAAGGTGTTTCGGCGTTAAATGGAGGAATTACACCGAATGTTGGGAGGACTTGGAAGTTCTCGTCACCCTCGCTGGGAAGCGTTAGAATAGAACCATTGTAGCTCGGAAGACACTCACAAGACAAGAGGGAGATCGTTCTTCTTGGCACCAACACCGAGATTATAGAGGATCACATCGCGATCATCATACTTGAATTCACTGCCCTTGCTTTCAGCGTTCTTTGCCGCTTCAATTTTATCGAGAATGTCTTGGTTCACAGGAGCACTTTCAGTTTTCTGGGAATTAAACGTTAACATCAGTTCGTTTGATAATCACTAATATACAAAACAGACGCCATGTCTGATAGGCAGAAAAAGCTCATACCTTGCTCGACCTTCCCTTCTTGTTTTCCATGTTTGCCATAATGCTCTTCAAGCCTTCTTGTGGATCGGCTGGGTTATCAGCACGGCCATCTTCGAAATCTGTGATTCTCTTCCATTGAGACAAAACAGCCTCAGGAGTCAACTTCACATCAATTGGGAAACCGTGGCCACCTGTTCGTTGCCAGCGAGTCTGACCAACCCAACCGGAGCCGACTTCGTAAAGGTTTCCTGTTGGGCTCGGTACCTTGTCGGAGCAAAGGGCAACAACCAACGGAGCTATGTAATCTGGCTTGAAGGCCTGAACCATTTCCTCTGGCATAATAGTACGGGTCATGGCCGTTCCAGCATTTGGTGCAATAGTGTTGACGTAGATGTTGTATTTGGCGCCTTCACGGGCGAGAGCGCGAGAGAAACCAAGAATACCGCATTTCTGCAAATTCGTCAGTGGGGGATATCTTTGCTTAGAAGGGATATAACTTACTGCTGCGGCATAGTTGGCTTGTCCGAAGTTACCGTAAATACCGGAAGTGGAGGTAGTGTTTACAACACGTCCATACTTCTGCTTGAGGAAATATGGCCATGCAGCCTTAGTAACCTTGTATGTACCTCTCAAGTGAACTGAGATAACCTGATCCCACATCTTCTCGTCCAGGTTGGTAAATGCCTTATCACGCAAGATACCAGCATTGTTTACAATGATATCGATGCGGCCAAAAGCATCGATGGCAGCTTTGACAACGACATCACCATCTTCAGCAGAAGCCTTGACACCGACCGCCTTTCCGCCAAGCTTTTGAATTTCTTGTACCACATCGTCTGGGTTCATGAGATCGTTGACGACAACAGAAGCACCATACTTCGCAAAAGCAAGTGCATAGCATCTTCCGATACCAGCACCCCCACCAGTAATCAATGCGACCTTCCCCTTGAAGTCAAGTGTTTCACCCTTGTCGTTTGAACCCATCTTCATAGATTTTTCGAGCAGGGTCATGAAATCTGCTGGTCCAGATGGATATTCTGCTTCTTTGAAGTTTCCGACTTCATCCCATTTCTTGAGGATAGCCCCTGGGGTGTAAGAATCATCAGCTTTGAGTAGCTGGCCACCAGAACGCTGCCACCTGAGCTTGGCAATATGCCCTCCACCACATTCGAAGATAGAACCATTTTCAGTTGCATCTTTGTGAACAAGTGTGGCCACCAAAGGAACTACCCAATCAGGCTTGAGGTTCTCAAGAATATCAGGCGGCATCACAGTCTCGGTCATTCGGCTGGCTGCGATAGGAGCGATAACGTTTGCGTGAATGTTGTATTTGGCACCCTCCTTGGCCAAAGTTTCCGTGAAACCGACCAAGGCAAGCTTGGCAGCTGGGATATATTAGCATTCGACTCTAATAATTGAAAAGATAAATAATCATACCTGAGTAGTTAGTCTGACCGAACGAGCCGAATAATCCAGCAGCAGAAGCTGTGTTAATAACACGGCCATACTTTTGTTTTCTGAAATGTGGCCATGCAGCCTTTGAACATTTGTATGAGCCTTTTACATGTACAGCAATAATAAGATCCCAGTCTTGATCTTTCATGTTCTTGAAGCTGATGTCTCGGAGAATGCCGGCGTTGTTGATCAATATATCGATACGGCCAAAGTTCTTGATAGCCGTCTCGATGATTTTCTCTCCATCTGTGACACTGTCGTAGTTGGCAACTGCCTTGCCACCAGCGGCCTTGATCTCATCAACAACAATATCTGCCGCCTGTACTCACATATTAGTGGGCTGTACGTAAGCCAGGTATGTTTGCTTATGGGGTCTGCAAGACAACAAAGACAAGAGGAGGTTCTGGAGCAAGCGTACCTTTGAAGAGCCACCTTCGCCCTTGAAAGATCCCCCAAGATCATTTACAACAACACTCGCTCCTCTACTTGCAAAGAAGAGACAGTAGATTCTTCCAAGGCCTCCACCAGCTCCTGTGACGACCACAACCTGGCCGTCGTATCTAAGTTCCGACATGTTTAATGAGTCAGGAAAGATATGTATTCACAACGCTACGGTCAAGTAAATGAAGTGTAGTTTGTTGGTGGGTTGCGTTGTATAGGGAGAGAAGAAGGAGATGATTGAAGATGATTGAAGATGAATGAAGTCAAAAGCATATTCAAGACACCGACTCCGTGTATGATGAGATGAGCTCGGTACTCGTAGAACCTCGGCAACTTCCCCAGCGTACGTTCGGTTGCTGCTTGACCGCATGGACACTAGCGTATTCCGTGGCGCAAAGATAATCTGGGGTTTGTGGTCATCACATGCAAACCATAATTCCGGAGGACGTGAGAGGCTGGAGAGGTGTGATACGACAACCGAGGGAGGGAGAAGCGCTTCCAATTTCAGTTGGAATCGATAAATACCACACCGACTCAAAAACTTCTAACATACAAAAATGGGTTTCTAAGTCCTAAATTTTCATTCTGTATCCACAGGTATCTGTAAATATGTTGGACCAAAATTTTAATGCGTTTGAATGAGCTTCAGGTATCGTATGAATAATACCGAGGTGGACTTGCACACTTTCCGCTGGTTTCGGTGTCAACTGGAAGCGTGTGGGAGGATGAAGGATGCTCATATGATCATGTCATCTAACTATAATCTATAATACTATTGATTGATCAAGTGATATTTGTTCACACCTTTGTAAGTCTTCCATGTGAAGAGCAAAATGATGATGGCCTGTGATATCAGGATATTACGTTATACGTTATGTACGCAGCAAACCCCTGAATGCGGGGGGATATTAATTAACTCGGCAACGGACGGTCGGACCGAAGCCGACAACGTCGATATGGCGAAGCCGTGAGTTACAAGGTCAACATCTCCAAAATGCAGAAAACTCAACCACCACCGGCAAGTCTTGCGGTTAAGAACGATAGGAGTGCCAAGCCGCAGATTGTTGATGATAAATCTTTGCATTGTATACCTTTCATCCTCTCCCGCTTATATGAACATCAAGACCAAAAGCCGGATACCCCATTTTTCATTGGACTCAACGGAGTTCAAGGTGCGGGTAAAACTACACTTGTGAAGGCTTTGGCAAATACTTTGCAGAATCAGGAACATTTGGAAACCCTGGTTTGTAGTATCGATGATCTCTATCTCAGACATGAAGACCAGGTAGCATTGGCAAACAGCCATCCAGACAATCCACTAGTACAACACCGAGGAGAACCAGGTGAGACGAGCAGTTAAATCATGCAAGAGTTCTTGTTGACAGGTCTAAGGTACACATGACATGAAGCTTGCAACTGAACTATTTACGGCTCTTCAAAACGGACAACCAACAAATATCCCCCAGTATGATAAGTCCGCTTTTCGGGGCCATGGTGATCGTGTTGATGCCTCCAAATGGCAGAGCATCAATGTGACATCGCCTAAGATTCAAGTCATAATCTTCGAGGGTTGGTGTGTGGGATTCCGTGCTTTGGAGCCATCAGTTATCACCCAGAAGCAGCTCGACTCAAGTCTTCCCACAGATGATCGTAAGAGAACTCTTCACACCCACCGCCTCGAAGACCTACAATTTATCAATGAGAAGTTGAGAGAATACGATGTAATTAACAATGCTCTGGATGCTTTCATCCACATAGATGCCGAGAAGACGGAGTTTGTGTATAAATGGAGACTCGAGCAGGAACAGCAATTGAGAACAGAAAGGGGTGCTGGAATGACCGATGAGGAGGTTGTCAGGTTTATAGATGACTACTATCCTGCCTATGAGCTATTTACAGATCCTCTGAGGAAAGGATTATTCGGGACGGACCAGGAAGGACGGCAGTTGAGGTTGGTGGTTGGAGAGGATCGCAAAGTTAAGGAAGTTGTGATCGTGTAAATTTCGGAAATGATTACAGGAAAGACTGATGAAAGTCGACGCACGATGTGTATCAGAAAAAACAAAGCCATGAAACGCGCTCCGTGCCTGGATCTTTGACCAGGACATTCGGTGATATTCACAAAGTACGCAGGCTTGCACCCGTGAAGGTGTTCATGGGAAGACTCTCCAACGTTGGATGGTTTGTCCGCGGGCCAGATTCAAGGGCCTGATGAAAAGGTTGCTGCTACTCGTAGCAATGTAAGAAATTCCAAGTAACAAGGTTACGTTTCATTATTCTAACACAAGCTACAACTATTTCAATAGCTTGTTGATATAATATCAAGAGCCGAGATGACGAATCAGATAGCCTGTGCTATACTTCGACAAGGCAAAGGAGACTTATAGTCGTGGAGAGGCTCGCAAAGCCCTCTCTGCCGCCGCCCGTCCAGCCTTTCTTCCAAAAACTGCTCCGGATGTTAATCCGCTGCCGCCAGGATAGTTCCCGTAGAAGAGACCGCCGAGCATTTCTCCTGCACAGAAAAGGCCAGGAATCTGCTCCCCAGTGGGTTCAGAGATGACAGCTGAGTTCTCATGATGCACTTGAAGTCCACCAAACGTGAATGTTACTCCGCAGGTAACCTTGACGGCGACATATGGCCCTCTGACTATTGGCAGTGCCCAGTTCGTTTTATTGAGTGGTAGTGAATGTGAGGATGAAACAGTTGAAAGACCATCTTTCTTCGACGGATCGAACTTGAGATGCGGATTCTCACGGCGATGCGCGTAGACAGCGGCATTATAATCACTGATAGAACTGATGAAAGCTCCAGTATCAATTAGTCCCTTTGCGGCAATCTTTTGAGCCAGCCCTTCAATAGTATCGGCCTCTATCCTCTCAACCACCTCGGGCGCATATTCTTCATCTCTCAACCACTTGACACCGTCAGAATCCCACACCTGGAAGGCAATGCCGTCCGTCTGCTTCAATATCTCGCGCCCGAACTTTGCGTATGTGAAGTTACGCATATCGACCCCCTCGTCAACGAAGCGTTTGCCGGAGCTGTTGAACATAAGGCCAAGTGGATAGCCAGATTTAGTGAACTGGTTCGTGAGCGTCAAGTCTCCACGATTCGCAGGCGCATTGGCATCCCAAGCCACAGAATGGCAGCCAGACCAATTTCCCGCCTGCTTTGCGGAGACATCCCGTATGGCTATACGCAGCAAATCGCCCGTGTTGAAGGGTGTTCCGCGTACGTATGCTAGATCCCATCCTGGACCGAGATACTGGGCACGCATGCGAGAGTTGGCTTCAAATCCACCGGCGCACATTATCACACCTCCTCGTGCGGATACTGTATATGTTGAGTTGTCTTTCCTTTGGACTACGACCCCGTGTACGCCCTTGCTGTCATGAACCAGTGCAACAACGGGACTCTCGTATCGCACCTCAATCCCTCCTTTTTTCAGTGAATTTGCATGGTGCTGCTGGACAAGGCCCTTGCCGCCATCTACAACTGATAACACCATGCCTCCCCAGAATCTATATCTGCCACCGATGTGATAAGCCTGCCTATTGAACGAGAGCTGGAAATTGATACCATTCTTTGCCAGCCACTTAGTCGTTTGGTTCGACTCCCGCACCAAAACTTCTGCCAGCTGTGGATCTGAACGACCATTTGTCACTCGCAGAAGATCGGCCATGAAGTCTTGCTCGAGATACGGCTCCATGTCTATCGTCTTTGCAACTTCTGGCGTCACGTTCTGCACAATCGGGAGGACATCATTGAGGCCATGGAAGACCGTCCGGTATGCGCCTGCTGTGAAAGTCGAATTTCCTCCTGCCCATTCTGTAGGACTTTTCTCAAGAACGAGAACATTCTTTGCGCCATTCTCGATAGCTGATGCTGCCGAAGAATATCCTGCGTTGCCACTGCCGATTACAATGACATCATAGCTGTTGGTTGTCATTATTATTATTATGACAATAGGGATGAGCTATTGATACAAGAATGATTTGAGGTTCCGTGATTGTTGATCCCTCTCGTAATCTGTGAATCTATGTAAATGAATGGCAAGATTATGAAACTGTTCGCAGATTATCAATGGCTTTGGTGCACGTTGGGATTCTCGGAAGCTACAACACCGAAGAGCGACTTTCGAGATATGTTATAATAGAGTAGTTCCTTATGAGGTCGCAAGCTCTGAAAGACTATCGTAATATTCCATAACACTTTGTAAACATGTATGAGACTTTTAATACACAACTAACAAAATGAATGATTGTTGTTAAAATCTTCTTCATTGTTCATTTCCCTTAGAACCAGTCTCTTGGTTTCCTGGTATTTACGTTATCTCATATCTTCAATTATGTGGTTTGGAATTATAAGATCGTTTGTTTAGCACTTCTGAGAACTTGATTGCTTGTATGTGTTATTTGGTGAAATCCATGTACGGTTTAGCAGCACAGACACTCGATGAATAGGTCATCTGCATACATATTATATATATACATATTATATATATATAGGTAGTGAATATCTCACCAGACTGTATGGAACATGCGGTAGGTGAGAATTCAAAATTTAGAATGCGATGTTGTGTTATAACTGTTCTTGGAATTATTCTTTGGAAAGAGATACTAATGCACGGAATACTCATACATCAATTGCGAGAATCTTCATCAAGTGATATAAGAAATATACCTGTTTTATTGTAACCAGAGAATCTAGATTATTTTTCATCAAGTAGTGGATAGGGAATTCCTCCTGATGAGTGAGGGATTTCAACTCAATATTAAGACACGGCATAATTCTTAGGAAGGGCATATGCAAACAAGGAGGCCGGGCCAATAACACAATACCTTATCAATTGTTGACAGCAGCATCTTTGATATACTTTTCTACTGCTCCATCCCTTAGTACTGCTCAAAATGACATGGTTACTCATACCTGAATGTTTTTCAGCTTGTCAACACCATGCCATTTCCCCACTCTTATCTTCTCTTAAAGCTCACGCTTCCACGCCACAGCTGCATCTATCTCCTAGAGACTCGGAGGTTGATCATTCTCGGTTTACATCCAAAGCCCCAACATGGAAATAAACTTCAATAACTTTTAGCAGCACAGAAATTGAACGTGGGCACAGGGACAGCCAGGAACGAATAAAGGGCCGAAGTCAAAGCTGAAGCTGCGAGTCGAGACGTTTTCATACAGTACACGTTCGTGCCACGTCGAGACATTGCGGCTTTCGCGGCTTATATGAATTGAGTTTCCCCATAAACATGACAACAATAGGGCGGGCATTGATGCTTTTCTCAGCTGTCAAAACACTCGTGGCTTTCCAAAGTTGATTTAAACCTTCTTAGTCTCCCGCGTCCCAGGATACTACGCGAGCACGCTGCAAACGACAGACTCTCGAACCTGGAGCATCTGCTAGGATCTCCAGGCTTGGGGACATGTTCTCCCAAATAGATGTTCGAGCCTTCTTTTTGACTTTCTGCAAGCATCTTGACGTCTACCATGGCTATTTTAGTGGAGAATTTCAGTCTTCCTATGTCTGGGTCTAGACTACGACTGCCACTTGGGACAGGAACGAGTTCGATATGTAGGCAGCTCAGGGACTCACTAGTGATTGGCTCTCGAAGTCAATTTCGTCTTCATTCGTTCAAAGGTACACTTCTAGAATATTCTGCTCACGTTATTCCTCGCAGGAGACGCATGCAGAGAACCACAAGGCATTCGACATAATCTTCCGTAGTAGAGGATCTGGCTCAGCCAAGTCACTTGCAGAGCTCGGATGATTGGTAGCAAGCATTTTCGACCACAGTATCTCATGCAGAATCTGCATCCTATGCTTCTCTTCTATCTGGCCAATATACTCTTTTGCCTCTCATTGGAAGACTCTAATGCTACAGGTTGGGACTAATCCTTCATCTCCATATTCTCGCTTTGCCTGAGCTTTTGGAGAGGTATCTAAAACCTGAAGAACCCTAACCCCGCAATCAGTCTAAGCATAATTCGATGCTCGGAGGGCTTTTAGTAACAATGCCAACTCCCAACTCTCGGAAATCTTTCAGGTGAAGGCAGTCTCGTTAGGTACTTTTTTTTTTACTTTGCTTTCCAAGTACGAGTGTGTATATGTTTATAGAAAGCCACACTTAGCTAGTCTAACTCGAATAGTCTTCATACAAAACCCCAAGACAGCCTCACACTAGGCGCTCACCGATTGGCCTCTCATACCTCGAAATGACCTACAATGTAGCCAACTCCACTCATTGCTACTCCAAAGGAGCATGGGATGCAGTCTTTCAGCTTATGAAGATTAAAAAATCAGCCAACAATCTGTTGTTTATGCCATCCCATAACGCTTGGCGTTGTATCACCAAGTGAAGAGACGGAAAGGGGGTCAAATCATACATCACCAATTCTGGAGGGTGGCTTATAGTCACAGAGTCACCTACGCCTTTCATCATATCCGCTTGATGAGGGAAGACGAATCGAGTTTGGCCTCACAATCTGGTCTCTGGCCCTCAAGTCCAATTGTAGACTGATGGATCTTTATGCTTTTGGGAAATCTTCAAGCTCTACAACCGCAACAGAGGAGTATATATTGTGATGGAAGTAGTCTTTTCTGTCAACTCGACATATCACACACATTCAAGCCAAGATGACTAGATTTTTTCTTCCATTTATTCTCAGTGCTGCTGCTGTGTCAGCAGCACCCGCCGCTCTCGGAGTCAATCTCGGTGTTGGGGTCTCCAATGGGGGCACAAGTGTGACATCCAACCTCAAATGTCTTGCTGGAGATGTTGTTCTTGGTCTGCTGAAGCAGTACCCGCCTGCAACTGCGTACTGCAGTAGCTATTTGAGCATCAAGACCAGCACCATGTAAGACTGCATCTCATTTTGCAGTTAATAAATTGAGTGCTGATTAGTCCAGAACAAAGACAGATACTGCAACCCTGCCAGATGCTCGTACCTCAACTACTACAACTACTACTACAACTAAATCTGATACTAAAACAGTCATTATTCCAACAGTATGCATAGTCTTCTATAATGCTGATATCTGCTAACTATTGCAGACTACAACTGTCACAGCAACCGAGACTGATACGACCGTGAGCAAAATCACCCTTATTAAATTGTACCTACTAACTACCTCATAGATATCGACAATTACTACGACACCGACTACATCGTTATGTATCAGCCCTGTTGCTGCGATGTCCAAGCGTGCTCTACCTACATCAATTTCGGCTCCAGCATATATAACAGCCTTGTTTCCATCGGCCATTTCATCTGGCTGCTCTTGCTTGTCCATTCCGACTCCATCAACAACCACCACTGTTACTAGCACATTGCCTGTTACAAGAACGATCACCTCAACCTCAACATATGTCGTCAGTGCCACTACAACAATGTACGTTTTGTAAAACTCCTCGATACAACTTGTGTTGACAAATACTAGCTCGGAATTTACGACGTCTACTGAGATTGATACTGCTACAGCTACTACAGTGGTTACATATACCAGTACAGTTTTTGCGCCACAAGTGACGGCTTCAGATAATCTTGCATACTACGAATACGATTTCGAATACGTAAGTTTGAGAGAGTTTCAATACACCCCTAAAAGTTCATGGAAATACTTTGAAGAAGCGGTTGATAACAATTACTCAGGTACAAGGTGATGATACTACTGTTTTCAAGAAAAACAGCTCTGCCCTTAGTGGGACGCTCAAAGACATGAACAGCATCCACACGTTTAATTGGCCAGCTGGAGCCCGCGGCGATTTGTACTGCAATGTAGGCACCAACTATTTCGACAATTGTGAATTCATGACCGTTGTATTCCAAGGGTACTTCGTAGCACCCACGACTGGCACCTTTGGCTTCGCGGCCGCCTACCCAACCGACAACTTCTTCGCTCTGTGGTACGGAGCCGATAAGGCCTATTCCAACTGGAACGGGGATAACTATGACCTCGCCAACAACTATGATAATGTCGGGAGTGTTGGACTCACATTCAGTGAAGGTGATGTCGTGCCCATGACGTTGCTATGGTCAAATCAGGGCGGTCCCGGTACCATCAATTTCCTCGTCACCCTGCCTGAAGGGAACGTTGTCAGTGGCAGTAGTCTTTTTCAGCTTGAGTGCCCCGGAGATTCTCTTTTTCTTCACTAGCTATATATATGCCAGTTGAAGTGGGCTAGTTTCTTAGTGAAAATATGATAGTTACCCGGAGTTTTAACAATCAAATTACATTAAACCTCAACAAACATGAATCAGTGCATTCATGACTAGCACCAGAGATCACAAGTCTTCGAAATCCCAGTCCAATCATAGAAGCCCAAAACACTCCTATCGACCAATCATATATCAGGAAGCTCATGTGACATGACTGCCTATTTCTGCCTACAGTCGCCTAAATAGTACCAACAACACCAAGGAAATCACAGAAAAGGAGTCCAGGAGTCCAAGCTCAATACGGTAGATAAAAGCTTGAAAAATCCCACCCCAATTCCATAGCAATCGACTCCAGGCTCACACCAAACCAACATCGCAACCACAACCCTCCCAACCCCGAAACCACCCCTGAAAATGAAGCTCGAAAACATAGCAATAACTGGCGTAAACACCCCCAACCCCCCCCCACCTCCCGCCACCAAAAAATCCAACCCTCCCAGGGCACCGGTACCGTGGGCAGCGCCATAGCAACCGCCATAAGCAAGACCCCCAACCTCACGGCCACCCTAATCGAGCGCCCGACGGCAACGCACACGCCGCCGCCCACGCTCCGCACCGTGACAGCCGAGCCCACGCTGGCGGGCCTCACGGGCGCGGCCATCGCCGCCGGCGTGCGCCTGTTCTTCGCGTGAGCGATGTGGCCGGCGCGCAATTCGTCGCCTTCCCACCGGCCGTCGTCGGCGAGAAGGTCGCCGTGCGGCGCTACCTGCGCGGCGTCGGGGAGAGCGGGCGCATCGCGTGGACGGCGGTGAACGGGGGGCCGTTCTTCGACACGTGTGAGTTTGCGGCACGTCTTCTTCTCGTGATGTCTCTTCTCATCCTCCTCCTTTCCGGTCGTTTGCCCCGGCAGGGAAGGGAGGGTCTCGACGCGGTCAGCTGACAATCCCAGGCCTCGCAAGGGGCCCCTCGGGCATCGACTTCGCGCATCGCAGGGCGACCATCTACGGCAGCGGCAACAATCCCTCGTGCTGGACGCCCCTGCCCGTGATGGTGTCCGCCGTCGTCAGCGTGCTCTCGCGGCCCGAGGCCATCCTGAGCCGGTCGGTCTTCATCTGTGGCGTGCGGGACGTCACGCAGAATGCGCTTCTGGCGGCCGTGGAGGCCGAGACGGGGGAGAAATTCGCTATGAAGCGCGTGGATGTCAAGGCGATCAAGGAAGATGCGCGGGCGGCTCTGGAGAGGGTGGATTTGAAAACTGCGGTTAGGGGGATGGCTATCAATTCGAACTTCAATGAGGAAGATAGCGTGTCGGATTTTTGGGATAGGACGGAGAATGAACTGGTGGGGGTGCAGGCTGTTAGTGTGCAGGAGGCTGTCAGGGCGACTATGGATGCGTATGGACTTCACTGAGGGAGGAAAAAAATGTTGCGTTCATTAGTTTAAGCTATGAACTAGAAATGAATAGGGTACTAGGGTTTGGGAGACAGTTACAGAATCCTAAACTCTCATTAAGCCATTATATTGTGCTGCTCATACAATTATTGTCGCTTTGTGATTCGAACGAAGAAATCAGACTGGATAAAAATACCGGCGTTGAAAGACTTCCAAGGATTTGTGGGGTCGATAAGTGACAGGTCGTATCTTCTCAAAAGCTTGGATATATTAGCAGACATTCGCAGTGATTAAATGATGTAGAATAATGTACCTCGACAAACACCTTGTTCAATTCGATCGCAGCCACGCTTTTCCCCGGACATTGCCACTTTCCATAATTGAAAACCAACTCCGCGGTGCTGTTCATATTTTTTAATTGCTCGCCCTCGGCCTCTAGCCATCTCTCAGGTCTAAAGTGATCCGCGTCGGAGCCAAAGACCTTCTTGGAATGATGAACTCCCCATGCCGAGTACCCGATACCAGTTCCTTCTGGGACGAAAACGCCGTTGAGAACATCGCCACCCTTTGGTACAGTCTTGGTCAGAAGACCAGTCACGGGAGGGAAGATTCTAAGCCCTTCTTTGATTACGGCCTGCAAGTATGGAAGAGTCTTTGATTCAGCATCGGTGATCGGCGATGAGATTCTACCTTTCTCGATGGCCTCATCAATTTCTTTCTGAAGAGCAGCATAGGTGGAAGGGGAGGACATGATATGAAGCAGTGTTGCACGAATGGTCGTTGCCGCTGTGTCTGAACCTGCAATGCTGTTTGATCGAAGACATCAGCAACCGAAGGATCCGAAGAAGTCGAAACTCAACTAACATTTGGAGTAAGGTCTCCGATTCAGCTTCTTCTTGGGTCAGACCATGTGCGATGAAAGAACCGAGCATATCTTTGTTGACCTTCTTGTTTGCCCCAAAACGTTCTGCGACGACCTCCTTGGCCACACTGGAATACATTAGCAACTGAGGCTTACAGCCACATTCATAGGTACATGGCATGGGGTGCAGATACGTACGCCATAATCTTGCCAAAGCCGAGTTTGTCCTTGTGCGAGGGCATGAGACTCCTGAAGAGGGGCGTCTGCATGACCCTAGCGATCACCGGGAAAACACTGGCCACCATGATGAAGGGCAAGCTCTCCTCAGTCATTTTGATATATTCAAACACATCCGAGTCGGTATTGAGATAGCCAAAGGATCGTCCAAAGGCAACATTAGTGATAACATCGAGAGTGAAGTACTGGGCGGCCTTTGCAAAGTCAATTTCCTTCAATTGAGAGCCGGTAGAGATGTATTTCCGCTCGATCAAACTGATGAGAGCTCCAATTTGCGTATCGATATCCTGCTCGAGACCATAGTTTTCCTTGCCGGAATACTACAACAAAAGGGCACAAAAAGTCAGTTGTCGCTTCGCCCTGCATGTTTTTTTTTTGTTTTGTTTTTTGTTTTGGAGGCGGGGGGGGGGGGGGGGGGGGGTTTTAATTACCAATTTTGCCCCAAAAAAACCCCCCCACCCAATTTTGGGCCCAAAAAAATTTTTGACGATAAAAACCAAAAGGACACAAAATTT
>JAGKQE010000163.1:0-15945 GCA_022609375.1 Xenosphaeropsis pyriputrescens | reverse complement strand
TTATATTCGTATCTTAGTGCAAAGCTAAGGATCAGGTAGTGACAGGGTGAACCAAAAAAGAGGTAAAAAAAAAGATATAAAGGTTTAAAGGTTAATAATAAAGAGAAAAGATGTTCAACATTATTTACTATAAAACGCTATTTATAGTAAGAATTCATTTTTAAAATCCAGCGTAGCTGGGGTATTAAAGTTCATAATAGTTTTTTTTTATCTACATCCTATGCATTTATTAATGTAGATTTGCGATTCGCTATTTTTTTTTAAAGCTTCGCTGCAAAAAAAAAACCAGCTTCACTGGGCCTTTAATAAAAAAATTACTTTTTTATTCTTCTACCCTTTTTCGCAAAAGATTTACGGATCTAAGACAAACCTATGTCAATGACGCAAGCTTGCTTAGGTTATTTTTAGTAAAGGTACGTTAATCTTTATACTCAAAGGTTAATCCTTTATAAACTCCTCCTTTTGCGGCGGAGCGATTTGTGTTTATATATTTACGATCTAACTTTATACCCAGAGTTTCATAGTATCTAACTGTATAATACTGAAAAAAACTTTAACTTCATTATCAGAGATAGATTTTACAATTAGCCCTTTATTTTTATTTTTTGACGATTCAACTTGTACAACTACTCTGGTTTGGTATTCCTCCATCAACAGATTTAGTTTTTCATAATCAAAATTAGCAGGTAATAATTTTTCTTGATATTTACCAAGAAAATTATAAAATACCCATGTGGGGGGCGGCCGGGACTACCTTCTTTAATACGTTTAGATAAAGTATCCCTCTTGATAGTAAAACCAAGAGATCTTAAGTAGGATATACAACTTGTTAAAGAATTAAATTCTAACTTCTTTCCGCCCTGTCGGAAGATCTACTAAGTTATTTCCTTCTTGAACTTCAATAATCAGAGATTTACTTCTACGAGTACCTAAGTCATATAAAGCTTGACGTTCTTTATTCATTACATCTAAAAGCTTAGGCTGGTTAAGTTACTAGGAATAACATCATCTATAGGGAAACTTAATAAGATAAAAGAAGGCTTCGCACAGATAAGGTATTTTAGTATCCAGATATTTACTACAAGAAGACTGGTGAATACCTAAGACCCTTTTTAAACTAATTTGCGATTGAGCCTGATAATAAAGAATGGTACAAGATAAATCATAGACATATATAGAATTACCGGTTTGAGGTCCAAAGATAACAACTCTCAATGTATTTAAATCAGATTTTTTATCTAATAACATATACTGTTCTAGAAGTAAGCAATCTGTACTTTAAAATTCATCTTTATTTAGTTTAAATCTTTTTAGCTTAAAAGCATTAAGACCCTCCTGACTAAGAATAGGTAAAACTTACCACCAGTACTGGTGTGTTTTTAAAATAATATTCCAAACGTCTACTTTCCCAACTTTTCCCAGCATAGCTGGGAAAAGAAGAAGGGGGAAAGAAGAAGATCAGATGAACCAACATACATGGATCATGCTTCGCAAGAAAATTTATGAGTAAAAATATATACTCCTCCAAAACCACTATATTGAGATATACCAACCAAACTATCAAAAAGTTTTTGACTAGCGGGCCCGCCCGCAAGTTGACGTCCCCCCCCCCCCCTTATCCCTTTAGGGATAGGGGGGGGGGGATACCCATTTTCACTTTCTCACCTAACGACGTTAAGAGAGGGGTAACTTTTTGTCCAGATTTGATAACCCTCTAATAGGACGTACATCACTTTAAAGGTTCATATCTTGATGGTGGTGGTTTTCCTGATGACGAGGTAGAACGCCGTATATTTTTGTGTTTTATTTTTTCTTCGAAGGCAAGAAAAGGTTAAATATGGAAATTGTGTAAAGTGTTAAGTCAATTAAATTCTTAGAAGCTAAAAGTGCTAAGGTATTGGTGGGGTTTAAATCCGACATATTCCTTGCGCTAGCACTACTCCCTGCAGATAAAATACGCTCCGCGGAAGTTTACTTCAAGATTTATACTTTCCCCCCTTCTTTCCCAACTTTTCCCAGCATAGCTGGGAAAAGAAGAAGGGGAAAGTAGGGGGAAAGAAGAAGGGATCCTCGCAGTTCGAAATATTGATTGATGTTAGTTAAAATTATTTAGCTACCTTTAGCTGTCAAGAAGTTTAAGTTAAACTTTAGTTGAACGAAATAATTTTTATCAAGCACTTCGTTTAGCTGCCGACTTTTCAAGTTAAAAACTTTAGCAGATTGTAAAATTTCTTGTCAATCTTTAGCTGCCTAAACCTTTATTTAAACTTTACTAATTGAAAAGAATTTATTAAAAGCTTTAGTAGCCTAAATTTTTACTTAAAAAACCTTTAGCTATGACTGCTTCGCAGTGTTGGGCTTTCATCGAAGAAGGGTTTTTGTAGTTAAAATTTATTTATTGCTATCTTTAGCTGCCTAAAACTTTCATCAAATTTTTAGTAATCTTAAATAATTTGGTTTGCCGGTGTTAAAATAAAATCTTTGTGTAGCAAAGATTTTATTTTAGCCCGCCCTGTGGCCTGTAGGCCAGCCCCTCCGGGGCCGGGCAAAGGCTAAAATTTAATTTCATTAAATTTTAACAGCTTCGCTGGGCCCCCACAGGTTTGGGGTCCCTCCGACGTAGCAAATCACATATGAAATATGGAATATTTCATATGTGGGGGGGGACCCCATTAGGGGGGGCCAAACCGCTTTAGCAACATACAAATAAATTTTATGCATAAAATTTATTTGTATGCTATCTTTAGTAATAGGAAGATCAAACTCTACCCCTTAACCTTTAACAAATCTTTTAGTTATTTTTTTTTCGGTAATAGATACTTTTTGGTTGCTAAGTATACTATTTATCACTAAATTAGTAGTAATATTCCCACTATTCATGTGTTCCGGTGTTAAAATAAAATCTTTGTGTAGCAAAGATTTTATTTTA
Organism: Xenosphaeropsis pyriputrescens; assembly: GCA_022609375.1. Classification (NCBI taxonomy): domain Eukaryota; kingdom Fungi; phylum Ascomycota; class Leotiomycetes; order Phacidiales; family Phacidiaceae; genus Xenosphaeropsis; species Xenosphaeropsis pyriputrescens. The sequence continues at coordinate 13,016 of JAGKQE010000163.1, read as the reverse complement.
GCCCGCCCTGTGGCCTGTAGGCCAGCCCCTCCGGGGCCGGGCAAAGGCTAAAATTTAATTTCATTAAATTTTAACAGCTTCGCTGGGCCCCCACAGGTTTGGGGTCCCTCCGACGTAGTCGGAGGGGGGGCCCAAACTAAATATAATATAATATCTTTTTTACTTAGACGGGTACAAGACTTTAAACTGCTATTTTAATAAAATAGCAGTATTTATCCTAACCTCCCCCCCCCCGCAGGGGGGAGTTGTGTATATTATAATTATGGATTATAATTAACATTAGTGATTATAATAACTCTAACCAACACCAATTCCTACTAAACCAAATCCTTTGAGGCTAATTCTCTACCTAACAAATTTAGCTGCATGCATCCTATTTCTTATTAAACATGAAAATTAAAATTAAAAAAACTATACACAGACTTAATGCGTTTCACATATCCCAACCTTTCTATGATTTCATACATAATTTAAATCTATATTATTTTTATTTAACTTTAAAAGGTTTTACTATTTTTCACCTAGTAATTTATTTACTACACTTATTATTAGGTCTTTCTTATGACAAAATAATATTATGCATTATATGAATGGTAGCATTATTTCTTTTCTGCCTTTGCCCGGCCCCCATCTCCCAGCTACGTTGGGGGAACGGGGGGCTGGCCTACAGGCCAGCTTCGCAGGGTGGATTAAAAAAAAAGCATAATATATGATATATTATTTTTGTTACAAGAAACTATCATCTTATAATTGATCCAATGGTAATAAAAAAAAAAGAATTTATTCTTTTTTTTTTATAACCCCTTTATAAAAAAATTTCATTTTTTTATAAAACAGCTTCGCTGGGCCCCCATGGGTTTGGGGTCCCTCCGACGTAGTCGGAGGGGGGGGGCCCCCAAACTGATAAAAAAAAAAAACTAAGTTATATTATTATCACTTTATTAATTTCACGTTGTTTTAATATTTTACTGTTATTAATAATCTTTTTTGGGTTATCTTTCCTAGAAAATACTTATATAGGTAGTTGTCTAATGTCTTTTTATAGTTTATCTTTAAAAAAAGTACTTTTAGAACACGGATGGTTAATTAGTTTTTTTATTTTAATGACTGATTTAGTTGGTTCCAGTGGGGGCCTGCGGCCCCCCGCAGGTTTGGGGTCATTACAGCTACGCTGTATCCTACATATGGAATATGTAGGGGGGGGGATGGGGGGGGGGCCCAAACGGTGACATACAATAAATTTTTATTCTAAAAATTTATTGTATGCGATTTATTATATTTCACCTCCAAATCTTCCAGGGCCTCCGGGATCTGGAGGTCCTGGAGGATCTTCAGGTCCAGGTGGATCAGGGGGTTCCCCTGGACCTGGTCCACCTGGTGGACCTGGGGCACCTGGAGGATCTGGAGAACTAAGTGGATCTAATAGAGAATCAAGGAGGTTTGATAGAAACTCTGATGATGTAGTGAATAATAGTGCATGAGAATTTAGTGAAGATCAATTATATGATATTAAAAAAAGTGTAGCATCTAAACTTAGACAGTTATTTATAAATAGACCTGATTATGTTACTATTAGAATGTCTGACCCTGCTTATGCAGACAAATTAAATCCAATGGATCATAACATAATTTGCAAATATATTTTAGATTCTGGAAATAAGTCTCTACTAAAAAAAATAAAAGAAGATGAATTTGGTAATCTTAAATATACAGGTACTATTGCGCATACTTTATTGAATATTCTGGAATCTCCAAGATAAAAATAGGAGCTCGATATTTATATGCTCCTATTTTTATTTTTATTTTGGCTTTGTTGGCCTTCAAATTTAAATAATATTATACACCTATTGTAATATAATCTATATTATTAATTGGAAGGGTTTTTAAAAGTAGAAAAACCAGACCAGTAGTGAGTAAAAAAAAAAAAATACTTTTTATGCCCCCAATCATCAACGTAGTGATGGTTGGGGGGGGGGGGGGGGTAATACTGGCCCCTACCATCATACGTAGAGATGGTAGGGGTAATACTTTTATTAAAATAATTTTAATATAAAAAATATAAAATGAATTTATCCTTAATACTTTTTTTAATCGGAATTTTAGGTTTCGTCTTAAATAGAAAAAATATAATATTAATGCTTATCTCAATTGAAATAATGCTTTTAGCTATTACATTCTTAATATTGATAAGTTCACTTAGCTTTGATGATATATTAGGCCAAACTTATGCTATATATGTTATAGCAATAGCTGGTGCAGAATCAGCCATAGGTTTAGGTATTCTAGTTGCTTTTTATAGATTATACTCTTCTCTGATTTTATCCTGTCTATCCCGTGGCCATACAACTTATTCGAAAAACGTAAACAAATTTAGCTCTAAAAGAATAGCAAGATGTTATTCTACAATGGCTAATAATAACTATACTACTAACCAATCTAAAAATTATTCAATTGATCCTTGATTTATTACTGGGCTTTTCGATGCTGAGAGTTCTTTTGTGGTTACAATTTTAAAAAACTCTAGATACAAAACAGGATGGAACGTTCAAGCTAGAGTTCAAATAAAAATGCATGAGAAGGATAGAGTTTTTATTCAGTCAATTCAAGAATTTTTCGGAGGCATAGGTTATGTCTCTAAACTTAATAATACTTCAACCGTAGAGTTTAGAGTTAGTGCTTTAAAAGATCTAGTTTACGTAACTCTTCCTCATTTCGACAACTACCCTTTAATAACAAAAAAACATTCAGACTATTTGTTATTTAAGGAGATTGTTTTACTTATGTTAAATAAAGAACATAATACTTTAGAAGGTATACAAAAAATAGTTAATATTAGAGCCTCTCTTAACTTAGGTTTATCTAGTGATTTAAAAGAAGCATTCCCTATGACTATTCCAGCTACACTAAAACCTCTGGAAAGCTCTATTAAAAATAATAACTTACATCCGGAATGAGTAGCAGTCCGGCCGCCCCCCCCCCCCCCTGCGGGGGGGGGGGGAGCTGGACTTGCTCCGCTAGGGTTTTCTACAGGAGAATCTAACTTATTTATTGCTGTTCAAAAATATAAAACTAAGAGTGGTTTATCTACTTCATTACGTTTTTCAATAGCTCAACATTCAAGAGATCTCTTATTATTAGAAAGCTTTGTTAATTTCTTTGGTGGTGGCTTTGTAATGAATTATAAAAAACGTGCAGTATGTGAGTTTATTATTACAAAAATTGATCACATAGTTGAACATATAATTCCTTTTTTTGATAAACACCCTATATTAGGATCAAAGCACTTAAATTTCTTAGATTTCAAGAGTGCGGCATATATTATTAAAAATAAAGAACACTTGAATAAAGATGGGCTAGGTTTAGAGCAAATTTTACAGTTAAAAAGAAGAATTACGTCACCGCTCCGCATAGGGGTCTCAAATAAGGCTATGAATAATCACAGTGTTGTAGACGGCACAGAGAAATTAGATCAAAAAAGGTAGAGTGAACCTCTGCCTAGTCATATTTTCAATATGGCAAAACCTTCAAATTGCGGGAAAGTCTTAAAGACAAATCTACCAAGTTAATACAGTAATGTAATTAATGGAACAGGTAATGACTCGTTGTACGGTAAAAACGATTTGTATGAAGAAATGAAATAGATCATCCGCAGCCAAACACCAAAAATGAAATAAATGGATGGTGCGCAGTTCATCGACTAAATGGAGGTTGGTGAATAATTATATACGATCCTGCTTCTGCTTTTGTGCTTTTTTTTAATAAAAAAAATATTATTTCCCAGCTTCTTCTTTTCTTCTAAAGAAGAAAAGATTGGGAGGAGCGTGAAAAAAAAAAATAGGACAAAAATTATTTGCTTAAGATATAGTCAGGCATAACCTAAAAGTTATGGGAATACCCTAGCCAACCTAAGGGAATAAAATAAATTTCTAGGGTAAAGGGGGAAAACGAAGAGGAAGTATTGCAATAGAATATAAATAATGTATTTAGCTATAATTACTTTACCCTTATTAGGATCAATAGTTGCCGGGTTTTTTGGTAGAAAAGTCGGAGTTAGCGGAGCACAATTAATTACATGTTCAAGTGTAATTGTAACAACCTTACTAGCAATCGTAGCCTTTTTTGAAGTAGGTTTAAATAACATACCTGTATCAATAAACCTTTTTAGATGAATAGATAGTGAATCACTTAATGTTTTATGAGGTTTCCATTTTGATAGTTTAACAGTGTCTATGTTAATACCTGTTTTAATCGTTTCTTCTTTAGTGCATATATATTCTATAGGATATATGAGCCATGATCCTCACAATCAAAGATTTTTTAGTTATTTAAGTTTATTCACCTTTATGATGATAATACTTGTTACAGCTAATAATTTTTTATTAATGTTTGTTGGTTGAGAAGGTGTTGGAATTTGTTCTTATCTTTTAGTAAGTTTCTGATTTACTAGAATAGCAGCAAATCAAAGTTCTTTATCTGCTTTATTAACTAATAGAGTGGGTGATTGTTTTTTAACAGTAGGTATGTTTGCAATACTATGATCTTTTGGTAACATAGATTATAGTACTGTATTTTCATTAGCTCCTTTTGTTAGTGAAAACATTGTTACAATTATAGGTATTTGTTTATTAATTGGTGCTATGGCTAAGAGTTCTCAAGTAGGGTTACACGTTTGATTACCGATGGCGATGGAAGGTCCTACACCTGTTTCTGCATTAATTCACGCTGCAACTATGGTTACAGCGGGTGTGTATTTATTAATGCGTTCAAGTCCCCTAATAGAATACAGTTCAACTGTATTAATACTATGTTTATGATTAGGAGCTATAACAACAGTATTCAGTTCTCTTATTGGTTTATTCCAACAAGATATTAAAAAAGTTATTGCTTATTCTACTATGAGTCAATTAGGTATGATGGTTATAGCCGTAGGTTTATCATCATATAATGTTGCTTTATTCCATTTAGTAAATCACGCTTTCTATAAAGCATTACTATTCTTAGGTGCAGGTGCTGTAATTCACGCAGTAGCGGATAACCAAGATTTTAGAAAATACGGTGGATTAAAACCATTCTTGCCTTTAACTTACTCTGTTATGTTAATAGCAAGTCTTAGTCTAGTAGCTTTCCCTTTTATGACTGGATTCTATAGTAAAGATTTTATATTAGAATCTGCATACGGGCAATTTTACTTTAGTAGTACCGTTGTTTACTTTATAGCTACTATTGGTGCTATGTTTACTACTTTATACTCAGTTAAAGTTTTATATTTAACTTTCTTAACTAACCCTAATGGACCTATAGTTAACTATAAACATGCTCATGAAGGAGATATTTTCATGAGTTTACCTTTAATGGTATTAGCAGTTTTCTCTATATTCTTTGGTTATATCACTAAAGATTTATTTATTGGATTAGGTTCAGGATTCTTTGCAGATAATAGTATATTTATTCATCCTACACATGAAATTATGCTAGACACAGAGTTTCATGTGCCTACTTTATTTAAATTATTACCCTTATTTTTTACAATTTCACTTAGTGTTATAGCTATAGTTCTATCTGAATTTTTACCTAAAGTACTTATTAATTTCAAATTCTCTAGATTAGGTTATAATATATTTGGATTCTTTAACCAACGTTTCTTAATAGAAATGTTCTATAACAAATATATTACAAACTATGTGCTTAAACTAGGAGGTCAAACTACAAAAGTTTTAGATAAAGGAAGTGTTGAATTATTAGGACCTTTTGGATTAGAAAAAGGTTTAGTTAGTTTAAGTAGAAATATAGCTAGCTTAGATACAGGTGTAATTACAAGTTATGCCTTATATATCTTAGTTGGTCTTATATTCTATATACTAATCCCTTACTTATCTTTAATAGATAATAGTTTACTTTTATTAATATTATTAGCTTTACTTTCTCTAGTAGGTAAAGCAAAGGTTGTCTCCGTTGAAAACAACCATCTTGTAGCGAGGAAGGCCTAATTTTTCTAATATTAAACCCCTAGAAAGTAATCTTTTGGCCTTAACTACTAGACATTTTTCCTTGGCTAACCCTATTTCAGGTTATTTACATAAATTAAGTAATAAATATGGGGATACTATGTTAGGTTTATTTATTTTTATTATGGTTATTTGTTTTTATTTACCCGCGGCTTTGATATTATTTAAATTGTCAAATGCAGATGTTATAAGTTTATTTTGTTTTATTTTGGGGTTAGCTTCAATTACAGGTTTTTCTGTTTTATTGCTTACTCCTAATAATAAACAAAATAATTTTGTCTTAATATATAAATTTATGGTTAAATGATTAAAAAGTCCTAATAAATTAAAAATAATACTAGAAAATAAAAAAGCTATATTACTTCCTATAGGTAAACTTCTTAGTTTTATGATTATCTTTATTTTAATTAATTCTATACTATTTTCGGTATTCTTAAACTATAGTGACTTAAGTAGTTTAGAGTATAGATGATGTGTGCAATTATATACTCGGTTAACATTAATTTTTCCTAGTCTATATTTAATGCATATTTTTTCTCAAACACTTAAATGCATTAAAGAAACACGATTGCTCCGCACACCTTTTGTGTTTCATTATCCGGATTATAGCATAAGTAAAATGAACTATACTAAATTTAATTTACTATTTTTATTTACTTCTTTTGTTCTTTTCGATCATTGTATTAAACCACATATCATTAGACAATTGGATATATATTATATAAGTAAATTAATAAAGGATCTTAGTATATCTAATATAATAAATAATATGGATGCTAATAATATAGAGAGTATTAATAAAAACAAGAATCTAGGATTTATTAGTAGTATTTATAACAACTCCGATAGTATGACTACATCAGTATCCCTTGGGCGTCATTTAAATAAAGTGTACCCTACGATAATTGGTGGTGATGGCCTTTATCTTTTCACCCAAGATGGTAGAATCATATTAGATGCATCTTCTGGAGCTGCTGTAGCTTGTCTGGGCTATGGTAACGAAAAAGTTATTAGTGCTATTAATGAGCTATTAAATACAGGTACTCCTTACGTGGCATCTACTTTCTGAAGTAATCCTGTTTCCGAGGTATTGTGTAAAGAGCTAATAGATGGTACTAATGGCCTAATGGCTAGAGTGTACTTGACCGGATCGGGATCTGAAGCAATGGAAGCTGCTATAAAGTTATCGCGTCAATATTTTTATGAAGGTGATAAGCAAACTCCTCGTGTTAATTTCATAGCTCGAGAAGGTTCTTATCATGGGAACACGATCGGTGCTTTGGGTATCTCAGGACATCTTGCCCGTAGAGCACCTTACACTCCATTCCTCATGAAAAATGTTCACCACATATCTTCATGTAATGCTTACCGTCAACAGTTAGAAGGTGAAACCGATCTTGCCTTCGTTGCTCGTAAAGCTGCGGAACTTGAGGCTAAATTCCAAGAGTTAGGGCCGGAAACGGTTATCGGCTTCATTGCTGAGCCAGTTGTCGGTGCCGCTCTTGGGTGTGTTCCAAGTGTTCCAGGTTATCTCAAAGCTATGAAAGATGTCTGCGATAAACACGGAGCTTTGTTTATTCTAGACGAAGTCATGTGTGGAATGGGTCGGACTGGTACTTTACATGCTTGGCAGGGAGAGGGTGTTGTACCTGACATCCAAATAACTGCTAAAGGTTTGGGTGGGGGATACCAACCAATAGGGGCTGTGTTAGCTTCAGAAAAAGTTGTCAATACCTTGAAAGAAGGTGGTGGTGAATTCATTCACGGACAAACCTACCAAGCAATGCCTGTACAAGCCGCTGCTGCATTACAAGTTCAACGAATTATTAGAGAAAATAATTTATTGGAAAATGTCTCCAAACAGGGTGCGTGTTTGGAAAAATGTCTGAAAGCTGCGCTGAGCGATCACCCTAATGTTGGAGATATTAGAGGACGGGGTCTTTTCTGGGGAATAGAATTTGTTAAAGATAAAATTACTAAAGAACCTTTTGACCCTCAACTAGGCGTAGCTCAAAAAATATCAGCCTTGTCTATATCACCCAAATTTAATATGACAGTCTATCCTGGTACTGGTAGCGCAGATGGTGTCCGTGGAGACCATATTATTATTTCACCTCCATACATCGTCACAGAAGATGATATAAAGTATATCGTCAATGTAATAACGGCTGTAATCAATGAGGTTCATAAGGAATTAGCTAATAAAATAACTGAAATACCTGCTGCTTCATAAGTACCAGCTGCTTCTGAAGAAATACCTGCTGCTTCATAAGTACCAGCTACTTCTTCAGAAGTACCCCCTCCATCTAGTTTTTTCATCCCACACGAGAGTGTGGAATTGTACGAGGAAGTTACCGGAGTATTGTTTAATTCATTTACTACTCAAACAGATTGTGCGAGTTTCTTAGATGTTCCAAGTACACCTACTGTTTCTCGTTGATTGAAGGCAGAACTTTTTAATTTAAAGGTAAAGTATTAAGAATACAGCGTAAAGCTAATACAGATGAGTTAAGTTAGCTTTTCCCATTTTAATCTCGATCACCAGCTATGATTGGAGGATTTGGGAAAAGAACTTGCTTCGCATTGAAATGTTATAAAAAAAAGTTGAGTCGTAAGAAATGTAAAGGTGTTTGACTAGTTTTTACCTGTAAATATATAGTGATGGATGGGTGGATGGATCTCCCTAACTCTGTAAAATGTTAGGGATATACTAACCCTGTAAAGGTTAGGATACATTAGGAGTGGGAAAGGGTATACCTAAGTAGTTGGTCTGTTTAGGCCTTAGATGCTAACTTTTTTGTCGTTTAAGTTTTTATAAATAATATACTAACCTGTGCTATTAGTAAAGTGTACTAAATATAAAGCACAGCATAAAAAATTCTTTCATATGCTATTTTATAGAAAAAAAAAAATTCAGATTTATTTGGGATGATCGTAAAACATTTTACATTGGCTAAAGTTATTTCAAGTTTTATTACTTTAGTTTTAGTATTATTAATTAAATATTATTTCAGCTACGCAGGGAACCGGTGGTTTTACAAATTCCTGATATTTAAGCCAAGGGCTTATATTGGGATTTAGCGGATTAGTATTCAAATTAGGGATTTTAGGTTTAGTAGAAGGATTATTTGAGTATTATAATATAGACTTAAACCTGAGTCTAATTGATTTACTACATAAACCTTTATTGGCTAGTCAATCTCCAGATTTAGATGTACCTTCGTCATCGTCTCCTGATGGTATTGTATCGAAATCCGAAGTGCCAAATTCAAGTGAGGCAGATTTAACTACTTCAAATCCAAATGGAGGAGCTGCTTCGGACGGAGCAGAAGCAGGAGCGTCCGGAGCTTACGCAGAAGAAGTTGAAGAAGATTCCACTCGTTCATATCAAATGGAGGAAGTTTCGGATGGAGCAGAAGAAGCAAGAGCGTCCGGAGCAGAAAATTCTGACGATGAAGTTGAACAAGCTGGATTAGAAGATGATGATTTTGATCACGATTCGGCTCTTGATTCATTAGGTCGAGAATCGGAATATGAATCTACAGATGGGTCGATTTATAGTAGAAACGAAGAAGGAGAAAGTTCCACACTAGATACTATAAAAAGTCAATTAAATGTACGCCAAACCGATCTAGCATCTTACAGAGCTACCAGAGATGAAATGGCCAGAGTTTCCGAAGTGCACAAAGATGCTTATCGGGCTCTCGAAAATGCTTCTTCTTCCTCGGAGGTTACCCCTAAACAAGAAGAAGCATTAAGGGAATTTAAATCTGAGTATTCGGTTAGTGGAAATATAAATGTTCCAGCAGATGAACTTAAAGAAGAGTGTCTGAGTGGTTCAAGAGGTTACGATGATCGTGTATATACTACAGAAGATCAAATAGCTTCAAGAGAACGACATATCTTAAATGCCTGTTAAAAGTACGGTTTAGATTCGAATGTATATGGAGTGCGTAGAGCTGAAATAATCGAAAGAGCAAGGTTATCATCGGAAGAAAATTCTCAAGAAAATACAGCAGAAGGTATAGAAAATACAGCAGAAGGTATAGAAAATACAGCAGAAGGTATAGAAAATACAGCAGAAGGTATAGAAAATACAAATAGCTGTAAAAGATCATTTACAGAATCAGAACTTCGAGAGGATACTCCAAGAAGTACTCGTCCAAGAAATAGTTAGTACATCTACTGTTTCTCGTTGATTGAAGGCAGAACTTTTTAATTTAAAGGTAAAGTATTAAGAATACTTTAATGTTCTTACTTTAGTGTAAAAGGACAGCTTCATCGCATAAAGTTATTTACACCAATAAAGTTTAATTTATTGTATAACTGTGTGCGAAGCGGTGATGGCAAAGAAAGATATTTCTAATATCTGGATTTGCCATTAACTCTCATTAGCTTAATGGCAGAGCAAGATATTTCGAATATCTGGATCCAAGTTCAAATCTCGGATGGGAGTATTATTAACTAGTATTGTCTTATATTTAACTATGGCCAAGACTAATGCTGTCTTCTTTTGGCGGTGATTCGTTAATGCAAATACATTGAGATTTAAGATAAACACTTTTAGTTAGTGTAGTATCGTTATAAGATTCAACCATAACGGGTTTTATTATTTCTTTTTTTTTTCTTTTTTAAGCCTTTAAATAGGTATATTTGGAGGCTTTTGTTAAGTATGTCTGCTTCGCCGACGCTTTTATTTTTATAGCTATAAAAATAACCCCGTTATGTACCACTTTTATCATATCCTCTGCAGGGGATTAGGGGAAAAGAGCCGTGATTGTGTTAAAGGGCAGTAAGAATGTTAAACCGTATATAAGTAGTGATTACATGAGATAAGAGGGTTATTTTTATTTCTTTGTTCTTTTTATTTATTATTTACCACCGATACCTATTTAATCATGAGCCGTTTAGATCTGACTAAATAAAATAGTTAGTTATTCGATTCCTGTCAAGTGTGAATAAATTAGCGAGGTAATAAGGGTAAAACCTGTATAATTTATCGCCAATCAATAATCTGAAACTATCGTTAGTAGGCCGACACCCCTTTTAACTAGGTATTTAGGGTATACTTATCACGAAGTTATATCTAGTTAAAGGATAGACCAAGATAGAAGTAAGTGCGATAAGCTAGGGCAGAAGTGAGCAGCTGGTACCGATGGGAATGACTCAATCCGAAAACCCGGTTAAATAATAGGTACTATATATAAAAAAAAACATGATAATAACAAAAAATATGAAAATTAATAATTACGTATCTTTAGGTGTTAGTTACAGTAGTCTCTGATCGAATTTGGTTGGAGCAAAAGATTTTTCTTCCTCTTCTTCTTATAATAGCATACAAATAAAAATTTATCATAAAAATTTATTTGTATGTTCCTACATTTATGTAGCGGTTTGGGGTCCCCCAGCGAAGCTATCCCCCCCCCCTCACATACTTCGTATGTGATTTAAGCATAGCTGTTATTTTTTTTTATTATTTTTTATAATAAAAAAAATTAGGGACCCCAAAGGTCCGGTCCCCTATATAAATATAAAAAAGAAATTCTTTTCTGGGGGGCCCTGCTTCTTCTTTTCTTCTAAAGAAGAAAAGATTTTAAAATTTAATTTCATTAAATTTTAGCCTTTGCCCGGCCCCGGAGGGGCTGGCCTACAGGCCACAGGGCGGGGCTAAAATAAAATCTTTGCTACACAAAGATTTTTTTTTAACACTGGTAACAATAGAAATATAATTTATATAAATATAATGAGTAATGAGGTAACTTATGAATATCATCTTTAAAATATAATTACCGCTCCGCACACCTTCTAAAAATATGAATCCTGCTATTATGGATGCGGTTAGTTTTAAGGATTTTGAGTTCCAGCGTATTTATAATTCTTTATTGAGAAATACTAGCTACATTCTTGTGGTTAGTGTAAGTTTTGATGGTAGTTCTATAATACTAATAATACTGTTTATCATCATGTGTGAAGTTTATACAGAATATAAAGAGCTATTTCAAAAAATAAGGTTAAATATTCAACAATTTCTTACCCTTTCGGCCCCGCCGCCTATCTTTTGCCAGCCATGCTGGCAAAAGAAGGCATTATTTTTTTTTTATTATTTTTTTTTTTATCTAACACAGCTTCGCAGTGTTAGGACTGCATTGCAGTCATAAAAAAAAATACGTTATTTTTAATGGCCCCCCGCTGGAAAATTATTAAGAAGTGATGTTGAAGTAGAAGTAGAAAATGATTATTTCTCGGATTTCACAAAGGAGTTTTGTTAGCTATTAACAGATCTCTAAAAAGCAATTTAAAATCGGACGGTGTTAAATTGGTAAAAAAAAGTTAAAATACGTAAATACTATACTTAATCCGCAGTATCCCATTATTCCCAGTATAAAAGCATAAAAAAAAAGGTTTGCCCTCCGTGCGGAGCTGAGCTGATCTTTTTTTTTTCTAAAATGAATTAAATGCAATTAATGCCTGTTACCAGTATTCCTTAGTAATACGCCTACTTGTATTTATTATTACTATGAACTGTGGTTTTATCCAAAAACCACCTATAGATATACATTAGTAATGGTAATGTTTAGTATTACCACTATAAAGAATTATAGTTCTTTATTGAAAAAAAAAATAAACAGTTTTACATAAACTACTAGAGTAAAAATTATTTATTTTTTATTAAAAATTGGGTTTTCCCTTATGCCTTTTTTTTTATTCTTTCTACTATGGTAAAAAAAATACCAGGCAGCGGGGGGGGGGGGGGGGGGGGGCGCAACCCCCCGCCCCCCCGGGCCCCCCCCCCGCCCCCCAAAAATTATAAAAAAAAAAAAAATTTTTTTTTTTTGGCAAAAAAATTTTTTTTTTTTTAAAAAAAAAATTACATTTTTTTATATGGGCCCTAATTATTTTTTATTATATAAAAAAATAATAAAAAATAATTAAGGGGTAGGCTAACTATTTTTATTCTTGACCCCCCCCCCTTACAGGGTAAGGTAAGAGAAAAAGTAGAAAGACCAAAGC